>JAHZMT010002426.1:0-18480 GCA_027743785.1 Sinhomidia bicolor
TTTTTTTCGTTTTTATTACTTTAGAGTTCGTGATTCAGTCAACTTTTCACGGCAAACAGTTGGGTTTTTTCCAGTTTACGTTGGAAAAATCACGCATTACATTAGAAAAGTTGATTGCCACAATCAGGCCATATGCAAGTTAAATTTAGAAAGAAAAAAAGTAGACGAGACCAATAAAATATTTTTGTTTTAATGAAATTTATTCAAATCCAATTACATTTCCCATACTTACTAATATTCAAAATACGCATGGGAACAATCACTCACTTCTCATTATTGTTATTGTTAGCAATGCAACGCAAGTGATCGGCTAGCTGACACTTTGTAACTGTGACTAGGACGAACATGTGAAAAGAAGCGTGGAATAGTGGTGATATGATAATACTATTATGTACACAATTTTAGCATCCTCTGCTCCTCTTTGCTAGCAAGCAGTCTTCTTATCAGCTATCACGACGCGAGGCAGGCGAAAGCAAGAAAATTATCTTTATTCGCAGTTCACACTCTCTGCAAAACTCTTCCTCTCTGAAAGAAACCTGGGAGAACTGCTGCTGTTGCTGCTTGCATTGTACTCGTTTATTCTGCGTTTGCCTGATATCTACAACATTTTTTAAACAGGCAAAACCCTAACAATAATAATAATGCCGGCATGGCACAACGTTGCGTTCGAGGAAAAAGTCACCAGTTACTTTAGTTGGAGTTTTTTTGCTTTTTTGTATATTTCTACTTAGAAAACGGCTTCATCATTATCATCATTTTGACCACCACGATAATACTAAATATCACCGAGAGAAGCAAGTTGGAGTAGTAAAGTAGTAGAAGCAGTAGTGAGCAGTGAGCACTGCATATCGCATCACATTACACACGAGCAAGTAAGTAGTGGCTCAAGCTCAAATTTTTCTTTCTGCCTGCCTGTTTGACGGTCGACTCATGTCGAACTATTCGTTCCCATTGGTCAAAAATTCACATCATACGATGATGATGAGCTTACGGTAGACTTACAATTTTTGCGTCGATCCCTTTCTATTGTTATTTCTTCCATTGCGTTGCGTTTCTGCTGCTAGTTGATGCAGCAGACACACGGTTTTTATGCCTTACACTCCAATATAATCTTGTAACAAACTATGCAATTCATACGATGATGATACGACGCGGACGACCGACCGACCGACCCGCCGACACAACACCAGCAGCCACCGCACAATTCTTGCGATGCTGATGATCATCATCATCGGTTGGCGAATTAGACACGTATACGTGTACAACAAGCATGTTGTGTAAATCTGTATATAGGTATTCTATCTGTACATTTACATGAGGAAAAATGAATAGCGCAGTGTAGTGGCATTGTTGTTATAATTACTCTGATCGAGTGTCATGCTGTAGTTCCATTCTGTTCTCATGAAAATGCTCAGCATGTTTTTCTTGTAGAGAGAGGCATGCCGCACCATTAACTACTTTAAATACATATATCATCATACCTCTTTGCCGGCATAGGTAATAATACCTAATAAGCACTTTTAGTTTAGTCTAATATACCATGTTATAATTTTTAAATATGAACGAGCAGCATTAATTGGTATACATGGGAATTCACGTTGTCGAGCTGTTTCTCTACAAAAAAGTTACGTGACAAGTGGCATCAGTGCCACGTAAGTTTTCTTCCAAGAATTTGCAAAATTCTAAACCAAGTTTGAATAGGCTATCTAGCTCTAGCAGAGAAGAATAGAAAACTGGAAAACGTAAGCCGTGTAGTAAAAGTAAAATGTCCTGCTTGGCTGACTCACAAAACACGCTGCTTGACGTGATGTGAGTCACACGTCCAGCAAAGTAGTGATATGAAATCAATGGAGATTCGTTTTTGTTACAGCATAGCAGAGCAATAGCATCTGACATTTCAGTTTAGTGCAGTAGCTTTAACTTCCGTATTGTTTTATTGGGTTACTTGTCACAGAACTCTAGAGTAAGATCTTTTAAAATTTGGATGTTGAAACGAATCTATGAACATTATTGCAACCTATTTGCTATAAAAGAATAAAGTAATTGTCATGTATGCAATATATATTTTTTGCATGGGTCATTAAAAAGCTTAATTGTTTCATTGAGTTGACTAAATGCAATGCAGTACATTTTAGTAATTACCATAACCATATTCTATACCTATTTAAGCTTTTAATGGTGCTTTGCAGAAAAATGAAGCATGACCGCAAATATCCAGTGGGAGACTGCTGCTGAGATTCGAGAAACTATTCCAAAAATGGCATTATAATACCGCAAGAGTGATTTGAAACGTTAATGCATTTTAATATGCATGTATGTATACCATGTTCACTTCTATATCACTATTTTCATTAATTATTAAGCAGGAAACGACCACGATGTTACTCACTATTCCTGTTCTATTCATTCTATTTTGTTAAAATCTCTAAGCAATTATGAATGAATGAACGCTTTGTTGATAAGCATTCTATTCTATGCATTAAAACTTGGAAAGAGAGAGAGAGAGAGAGAGAGAGATGAAAGATGATGACTCTAGGCATTTTTTGCTTAAATTTGCAATAACAATCATTCATTCAAAAATGCTCATTATGCTACACACAATCAATATTTATAGGCAATTATATCGAATTTTGTCTTTCATCATAAATTCAAGCAGTGTATATGCAGGTTGACTCTGAAAGCTTAATTTGTATACATGCCGTGTTTGCCTATTACTCGTCTCTATTTATTTCGCAATTATGCATGCACAAAGGCATATGGTATATAACTTGACGCATTATTGAAAAATGACAGATCTTCTTCAAAATTTACTATATTTGCACACGGCACATTATGTGATTGCCTGTGTCTGTCTGTCCGTCTGTGAACATGATGCCTAATAAACTGTGACAACAACGACTACTCCAATTTGCTTTAACGCTCGAGGGCAACTGTAAAAACCGTTAAGAACGGTTATATATATATTTTTGTTAGAATACGTTTTTACGTACATTAAACATTTTCATTAGTAGTATGTGTTCGCATGTTTTTCTACACTTAATTCTGAGTTTATTATTACTTTATTTTATTTGCTGTAGAGCAAAGCAAAAATGAGAAGAATTTTTACTACTTGCAATTGCATCAGCAGCATTAGCAGACTGCTTGATGCTTGCAAAAGTGTATACAGGAAACGGCAATGCATGTAAACATCCATGATCTTGGAACTGCATGTCAATGGGTCTATTTACTTTAATCTCTTCAAACCCAGACATACTTCTGAAATAAAGTCATGTCATTTTATTTATTTTATTTATAACGCCGATGACGAAGCACACCATTGCAACTAGCAAATATCATGTGGGTACAAATATCATGTCCTTTAAAATGGAATAGCTTGTTTTTTGAGCGTAATATGCTGATGCATAGGTATATGCAATATTTATACAAATTATTGTGTTATTATTACATGTATAGTACAATAGACCATAATATGTTACCCCTGCTGTGATAATATTTGTTTGTGAATGTAAACTATCAAACTGCAATCTTCCATTAAACCAGAACAAGGGTGCTCCTACATGATTTTTTGAATGAATGAGCTCTCTGCATAAATAAAAATTTGCAGCACTTTTACCATGCCATCTCGGCAGAGCACAGGAAATGCACACTGTTCCTCTTTATATTTTCTGTTAATGTAGAAATTATTCAAAGTCCGGTAATTTAGATTTCATTAGATTAAGCAGGATTTTATCATTTACAGAGAGTATTTCTCCCTGAAAAATAATGTTCTTTTTTTCCTTTATGCACAGTCAACATTCAATTACTGATTTGCATTTACATTCAAAAAAATGGATGGAAGGTGTGTTTCAAAATCAGTCAGTAAACTTGGCATTCTGCTCATCTTGAAGTTAATTTCATTAATACAGCTATGCCATAGCTGTTTAGTAGCGTAACGTTCAAGAGCCCAAAGTGTAAGTAAGCATTGATTCATTCAACCTTTTAAAACTAACAGCGATTACACGTAACGTATTTCGTCCCACTGGTTACCATCAATCAGTAAATTGTTAGTTAACTGCTTGTAATTCATTTTTTGCAATTATTTTTCATGAAGCTCATGTCATGCATTAAATTTTGAGGAAAATATCGACGAGAGCAACTTAAACATTTAGATCAAGCGCATCAGCAGCGGCGTCAAGCAAGGGTACAAAAGAACATTTAAATTGTTGAGGAAAGTGTCTGTTGATATTGCAGTCAGTCATGGCATCTATTAAATTGTCATTTTTTCAATATACATATTATATCTTTAACTATGCAATGTGCTCTTTAATTCAGCCTAAACAGCCTTTTCTGTTAATTACAGTAATTAAGTTAATGTAGTTAAAATACATACCTATTGATCAATTGCTGTTACTGCGTCGTAGTAAATGCGCCCTTATACCACTGCACAGAATTTTTGCGTCTTAAAAACAGCTTTTTAAAATTACAAAGAAAATTATCGGAAAGTTGTGCATCTCTACAAGTTGTTGGAAAATTGCACTTATAAAAATGCAAATACCCAGAAAAACGTTAAAATCCTGGTGGATGCTAGTAGTGGTGGTTGTTCGTGGGCAATTTATAACATGTCAGTCTACTGCGTCTGTATTTTCTTGTTTCCTGGCCATGCATACTCCTTTTAGTCAAGTTGACTTCTGTTTGAAAACGAAATATGCATCCTATTTACATTTTTTTGGCTTACCTTGACTAAAAGTATACCAAAAATGCATTCCATCTCCGTTTAACCTGTAAAAGGCGTTTATTCTGTGGGTCTGGTCTGTTTTTATCAATGGCGATTAATTGATTGGCTGTTTTTGTGGGCACTGCCTCTTTCAATGTGCCACGCCACCACCGCAACCGCAACTACAGTTGTTGCGTCTTACTTTTTTGAATAGAGCGGCAGCAGTACTTACAGCAGCAATGGCAGCGTTTATCATCACACATCAAATTAAGAATGTTTTTATGACAGCTTCGTCGGCGACGCTGTGAAAAGCATCAGCCCAGCAGACAGACACAAAGATTCTGCGCAGTAGCTTGTCAGTTTTGATCCCTAATTGCATTTGATTACATAGATTAGTATGGCTGAAAATTCAAAGGATTTGAACTAATTATACGTTTTACGTCCTGAATGGGGATGATGATGATGATGAGCAGGAGTCTTCGAAAAGGAATCGAACAATAAATTATAACAAGTTGCTGCCAGGTCCTCTGTGTATACATACACTTGGTTTGTTATCTTTGTTGTTTAAAACAAAAAAGGATCGTCCCAACACCATCATCATCGCCACTGTAAATATTATTATTGATATGGAAATTGGTTGTTTTAAATGCGCACATGTATGTACATACATACATACACACGTAATATGGTATAAAAGCAGATTTGTAAAAGAAATTACTGACATTATTAGATTCAGTTTGATATTAGATAATGCATACTATATAGATTGCTATCGATTAGAAAAAACTTAGTGTAAGTAGCTAGCGGAATGCATAAAGGATGACGAAGAAAGTGGAGTAGTATGTAATTTTAACCATTTGTAATAATTACTAAGAATTTAAAAATGACGTGGGTTCACTGACACTTGAGATGTGTGCTCACTTGAAGATTTTGCATTTAATTTGCTGTTATCCACCACTAAAGGGTATTTTACCACATCGGGGGACACCTACATACTCGGCTTACCCTGATGGACGGACAGACAGCTAGTTGCTGTAATGCTACTACTTTTGAGATACTGCTTTCGGTAGTTATTTAATAACCATGGAAATGTAATGTGGATAGTAATCGACTTCACGAAATAGTTTTTCTTCAACCTGTTTAATAAGTTGGTAGAGGAATAAGGGAATGCATGGTTCATGAATAATTGCATCAAGTCAGCATTGTAATTTTCACCTTTTGCAGACCTTTTTTTTCTTCTTTTAACTGGTTATAAGCAACAATACTAGCCAGTGATTGGCAATTATAGTTTGTATAGAAGGAAGCCTTGAGAAGGTCATTAGTCAATAATATTTGCACTTTGCAAAAAGTCTGCAGGCAGATAATAGCTTGCAATTATCACAATGCAAAATGCAATTACACCGTCGATTCTACAAAAAAAATCAAGATATTTTATTGCATTGGGTAGGGTATTGAAATTGCGCAGTGGGCAATGAACAAGAATACTAAGAAGACTACGTTCCTTTGTATTCTTAATTCTACTCCAATCAATCAACGCTGCTTTTGTATGTTAAGTTCATCGACAGAACCCGAAAACAAGAATGATTTTTCAATGTTCTCTTAATTGTATCATTTTTTCAGGAAAGGTCTCCTTCTTCGTCAAGTAGCATCTGGACCCCACGTTTTACAACTCATTTACAAAGTGGGAGAAGGTCGAGCGTCAAGGAAAGAAGTGATGAAACTCTTGGAATGCGAAATGATGAATGATTGGGGAAGTGCGGACCAGTTTAGAAATCATTTTCGTGAGGATCTCCAAAAAGCTGGCACAAATTTACCTGTGCCACCAAATCATTTGGACTTTCTGAAGACGGACAACTTCACTGCGAATAATTTGGAGGACGATTTCTCTTTGGAAGAATTGGAAATGGCAGAAAGTGATGCATTTGACTTGGATCAAGGGTATACATTTTTCTACTTTTGTTAACAAGTACCACCGGTACTTTGATATTCAAATTTTTGTTTGTATAAGAATTATACAATGTGAACGGTCAGTGTTAACGAACTCTGCTTCTACAACTTTTAGAGTGGAGCAATTTCAGAATGTCTCCGTCAGAATTCTCCGAAATGACGAGGTTATCGGTGAAATTCAGAATTCTTTTGACATGATTGCTCAGCAGAGACAGTGCAGAAGACTCCATAGGAAGCAAAAGAAGATGGCCAAAAATGCAAAACTTGTCAACCCCGGTGAAGATATTGCCTCAGCAGGCGAAGAGCAAGTCAGAGAAAAATCATCCAGGTAATAAATAATATAAGTGCTCAATTCAAAATGCTTCACCTTTCTTTATGTCAAATTTCCAAAAAAAATCACGGACTCCATTACAATCAACATTATAAAAATAAAGAAACCGCTGCCACTTACCTACTCTTTACTGACACACGTATGCAAGTAAATTATGTACCTACATACATCGAACGATAGTTGTTCTACCTACTCGTGTCGTCTATCGTATTGGTCGTCTTGTCACTTGAGGCTATTTACACGTAGATTAAGACAAAAAATGCTTAGGTACAAATCCATGAGACTATAGACCAACTGACTATCATGCGGAAGAAAACTGACCACCGCATGGACAGCTTTTTTTAAAACCACCACCACCATCAGCAAATTCTTGTCCTGTATATTTTTTATGAAGACAGACTTTTCTTTTTTAAATATAAAGAATGAATGCTGCTGTTCATCAATGATGACATGTTCACATTTTTTTACAACCAGATTTATGTGGATCTGTGCATGTATTACTGATTTATCAATATTTGTTGAAAGAGAATATTTGTTTGCACTTGGGTTTACCAACAAAATACTTTTGTAAATAACCTTAAACTATTTCGGTATTTTTTGAAGTGGAAAATTTGCTTGTTTGAATTTATAGAAGAGTTCGTAGAGAAGCATTCCGAGTGGGAATCATGCCTGGAACATTGTGGTGTGGTGATGGATCCCTCGCTGATAGGTATGAAGATATGGGCGCTCACGTTGGAACGGATCGTTGTTGTCGGGAGCACGATGGATGTCCTTTTATCATTCATGGAATGACCTCGAATTATGGCGTTTTCAACTACAGAATGCATACCGTCAGTCATTGCACGTGTGATGAAAGGTATGTAGTTTTGCGATATTTATTTCTCCAAATTTCTTCTGATAATGCTTTGCTTTCCGCCGCATTTCCGGATTTCCGATAAGTAAACTAGGTAATAGCATAAAGAGAAGTGACTTGCGTAAGTTATTGCGTAGTAGAAAAGAGACTTGTTTTCGGAAAGTATTCCATCTTTCTCAATGATCTCCATTGTTTCCGTCCTACCTCCAAAAAAATCCTTTCCTTCTCAGCTTTATTTATTTACGGAGCCGAAAGCAGTGAGGTAGGTAACGTGTCCAAAACAAATATTTGTGTCAGTGTATTTGCTCAAGAAGATACGAACAACAGTTTATTTGTTTGGATAACATGTATGATGTGAGGGATAAGATTAGAACTAGCTGTAAACTGAAACGTTGTGCTTGTATTTCTAGAGGCAAAATCCGGTAATTCACTTACCCACTTACTTAAGTGACTAAGCGAAGAAATTATATATTTTTTCTTATTTTACGTTATACATTTACTATTTCGTTTATGATTCTCTATCAGTTGCTTACAGCGTACAAATTTACTGATAAATAGCATGCACAAAGGAAATGGATATGAAACAGATTATTAGAACTTTGGGAAAAAAGAGTAGGTATACACATAAGTATACACACAAGTATTTATCACTCAACTCAAAGTGCCAGTGGCTATCAAAGCTCTTTCAAGATCCGCTCGTTGAAAAGGCATTCATTTCTAAGCGCAAAGATGCTCATTTTAAAAGTACGCCTTTTGGAGTAAAAAGTAGTGAAAAAAAGTTCCAGTAACAAGCAAGTGACTTGAGGGCATTCACTCTTGAACCGCTATTGACTTTTCTAATGTAATTGTATACTTTTCCACCTTTGATGCTCCCCGACTGGTTCAACAAAAAAAAGTACTTTTTGTGTACTTTATCTACCTATTCGATTTCTATTTGAGAAGTATGCTCATATCTCAAAGATTTCTACGAAATTCCTTTTTTTGTAAATAAATATTACTTTGCTGACAGAGTTTCTTCTTACAATTTAGGAAACTTTGAGTAATTTATAGTTGATTTTTATTTGTTTCAGGTAGGTTGCTCGTTTTATTTTCGTCCAAATCATTTGACATATTTTTTTTCGAGTAAACAGTATGAAATGTGTGTATTATATGATTTGTACGTAATACGTATTTGGATCATGGTGGTAATGAAAGAGACGATGTCGGATATAATAATAATAATAATGTGTGCCCAACAGCAGTTAGTGCTCGTAAAGCTATCCATTTATATCATGCTTGGACTTCATTGGAAGGTATTTGAAGGAGATCAACAAACGTACAAATTTATCTGCTGACGGAAAACAAATATTTCCCTCAAAATTAAGAAGAGCATATTACATGTCAACTGAAAGTAACAGATTTCAAATATGTACAAATGCGGACCACACAGTCGTAATCTAAATAAAACAATCTGACACTAAGGATAAAGGCATGTATGTAGGTATATGTCATGGACTATATTACATTGCCCCATTTATTTCTTCAGTGCAGGAAACAGTTTGGAAAAATCACCTTCTAGACAACCTACTAGAATCTAAATATAGTATCTACCTACATAATATATAAAATATGTTTCCTTGATATAAGAAAGTCGTGAAAATTATTTCTGTTATATCAAGTTAATCTCTCTTTGGCACAGCAAATTTAACATGAGTACTTCGCCCTATTTTCTCAATATATACCTACAGATTTGAGAAGAAAATACTAGATTTTGTTGCATTGAGTTGGAAAATCAATCGATTGAAGCAGTTTTTATTTACTCGCTCCATTATTTGGTGCTGAAGGTGCAATACAAAAACATTGAAGAAGATAACAACAATACTATCCATTATATTTTTTTGATTTTGACATGGGTAATTGCACACACTCAATTGAAATCTCATTTCGATTGTTGATCAATTTCCATCTTTTGTAATGCTGAACAATCGATTCATTAATGGCTTATGTACAATTGTAGTGCAGCTGGGGCCAGACATGGCATAGTATAATAAAAGATCNGATTCATTAATGGCTTATGTACAATTGTAGTGCAGCTGGGGCCAGACATGGCATAGTATAATAAAAGATCATAATAGCAGCTACCCGTAGCAAATCATCCGTCATTATCATTATTATGAAACCAACCTAAAAGACTGGATACGTTTTTTGTATTAAAGAAAAAAAGCGACCACAGATGCGTCCTTCTAACCTAAAAGTATACCCACTCAACTTTGTTTACTGTTACTAATTGTAGCCTTGTGTCGTCAAGTATCCATGTATTTCCATTTTCTCATAAATAAAAATGATATTTATGCGATTTGTAGTGAAAAATGCGTAGAACTATTACATTTACCAATGCACTCACAAGTCAGTTTTTGAAAAAAATGCTGTAGCTTTTAGTCTCTATCATAGTATTTCTTTACGTCTCCTCTTTTAAAGATATTATTTATAATCTTATCAGCGATGTAGAAACAACGATTTAAATTGATTTTTGGTCATGTCATGTCCACAGATACACGCGTTTCCTATAGTTTGAGCTTTTCAAAAAAGTGCTTTTGGGACATGATAGTTGATAAGTAAGTATCAGCAACATGTACATTCTGACAAGCATGACGATGACAACGACCAAGAAACTGATCATAATCACTGTCCGTCCATTCTCGTCTGCACTTCCTTTCATCACATCTTCTTTTTTCTCTCCTTTTCCATCCAAACAATATTCTCCTCTCCTCATATTTCTCGGAAACGAAATACATACTTCTGTTACCACCACCACCACACTACAACTGACAGGCAATAATAGTTATATCACACATAATATATTTTTCTGTAGCACACATCACATCCTCCGTCCGCACAAAATAATAATAATAATGTACCGTACAATACAACTCTACGCATCCATCCCCTATTTCCTCGTAGTTGTTCTTCTCCTTTCCCTCCTCGCCTATTTACAACTTTCTGTGTATTCGACTGAATGAACCAAAACGGAAGAAATCAGAAAGTTAAAGTCACGACGACAACGATGAAATGAAATGGAATGGAAAAAGCAGAAGAACATGATGATGATGATCATCATCATCCTAGTCCTGTTGGCTGGTCTTTGGTGCTGTTGTTTCCAAAAAAATCGTGTGTTTCTTCAGTTGATCATCACGACGACCATGCTCCTTCTGTTTTTTGCCCTTGTTGTTGTCGTCGTCGTTGTTGATGATGATGATGATGACGATGATGATGAAGATTGTGGTTGTGCCACCCATCCAACTTCCCAGTCTCCTACTACTACTTTACTTTTTTTTCATTTCTCCTTGTTCCAAGTTTCTGATTGTAACACGAGTAATGGGCAAATGGCAATACTAGTAGTGGTGTATAAGTAACATAACTTGTGATGTGATTTCATTTCTCTTGCTTCTCTACTAACTACACGAAACAAAAAAATAGAAAGATGCTTTACTTACTGTGCTACAGTTTCTTCTCTACAACTTTCCCTGTAGTAGTAATCATGGAAAAAATGAAAGCCAGAAAACGAAAGAAAGAAATGAGAAAAGTAGTAGCAGAAGAAGAAGAAGAGCCACCACCGGAAGAAATCCAATTATTGGTGTCTCTCTCTTTTTTTCATTCCCTGCCTGTCCTCTCTCTTATTTCCACGGAAAAAAAGTGTCGAAAAAGTCTCCATTCTGCTATTAACGGTGCTATCCGAATCTCGTAAGTGGAAGAAGGTCTTTCAACTTGTTTCGCACAAGTAGTGGAAAAAAACATAACTAATGGATTTTATCATGCTACCTTGCATCATCGTCATTACTATCACCATCATCATCCTCTCCCATCATTATTATTATTATCATCATTATCAACAGTATATGAGCAACATGACTTCTTTTTCTTCTTCTTCCTTGCCTTTCATTTTCTCCGGACTTTTTCTCTCATTCCACTCATCTAGAAACAAGATGACTCTCTACTTTTTCCACTTTGCTACTTTTTTTATCATCTTTTTCTCTCCAAAACACAAATTGTTCTTATTGCCTTTGGCATGTGAGATTGCATTACCAACCAACATGTTATGTACCACCACCTTCTTCAGTAGTAAACTATCACATTGTGCCTAACTCACTACACACTCAGCTAACTAACAGCGTCATAAAAGGAAAACTTACTTACACCTTTCTACAAAGTGCATCTTGTAAACATTTTTATTATTATTTTACCTATCTATACGTGGATTCGTTCGTTCTTCCTCTCTGCTTTGTTCATCGTATAATTTTGTCAATGAACGTACAAGACAAAGCTACGCCATGTAGTTATGCATGCTACCACGACGTTCTATGCTTTTGTTCATTATTATGCCTTTCAGAAAAGTTTTCTCACTCTTTGTGACTTGTTCAATGTAATGTTGCCAGAGATATTGGTTCAGGTGCTGCTGGGAGAAGGAGAATTAGTAAAAGGGCAGTAAAGTGGCTTGGCAACTTTTACGCATCCTTTATTGTCATTGCGGGAAAAACGCAAAAAAAACAAACTTTTAAAAACCATGTCCAGTATCCTCAGTTTTGTACAAAAAGTTTTCTAATTGCAAATGAGGCTGCTAATATATTAGCTTTTTATAGCTAAATAGAAACATACCGTGTTTGTACCCAACTTTGTCTGTTAATTTGCCGTTATTCTACTAGAAAATTCAATTGGCAAACAAACTGCAACTTTTAAGCAAGGAAAAATTTACGTGGCCTTTTGGTTTTCAAGCGTAAACAGTAATTTAAAAAGAAATACAATAAGACGGTCAAATTGAAACTAGGTATATTCTTTAATATAGAATAAATTTTAACCAACTTATCGTAAAATATGTAGGCTATATGGTTTGTGTAGAAATTCCTGTATTTAATGTTTGCTTTTAATTTGCCTTGCTTGTAAATGTCAAAAAATAAATTATGTATTGTACCATGTTGTAATTACAATGTATAATGAATAACCTCATGTTTTCATGTTGTACCCAACAGATTCCGATCTTGTTTGAAGCAGACAAACACGGGCTCATCCAACTTTGTGGGCAAGCTGTTTTTCAACGTTGTTCAAACCAAATGTTTTGTGCTGAAGCCAGAAAGAGCGTGCTCCAAGAGAAGTTGGTGGGGCAAATGTCTCAAATATGAGTTTAAGAAGCAAGCTCACTTACGAGACCCTATACCATACTAATCACGTTTATTATTTTTTTATTATTAATATTTTTAGATAAGTAATTACTATCAAATTTTTATAGCATTATATGATAACACTACTCATTTACTAGCTACGTATGTATGTATGCTACATACTTACTCTACACAGACTATCGTTTTTGTATTGTAACCCGTTCACAAATATTGTCAGGCACCTTTCATAATCATCATCATCATCATCACTAAATGCGTACTCAGGTGCTCATCTTTGCCAACTATTTTAACTCAATAGTATTTTACCCGGTGGTATTCTGAATCAGCCAAGATGTTCTTAAGATGTAAGTTATTAAGCCAAAAGAAGTTCTATCGGAAGAATGTGTAAATACACTATTCATTATTATTATGTAAAAAATCAATTGTTTATGATCTGCAAATAATAGGAATAATAATGTTATGTTAATTGTTAGATATTTCAGTATCTGTTTTTTCGACTCTAATCATTACAAAGGCGACATACGATATATATGTATTTTTAACGCCACAGTCAAAAAGCGATTTATGCTTTTTTTGGTGACTATGGTTGTACTAAAACATTTCGCTATATGCATTTTTCGTGCTTATAAAGTCTTTAGTACTAAAAGGCAGCACTTTTCAATTATTTATTTATTTTGTTTTAAGTATTAATTAAAGTAATATTGCATGCAGCAATTTATGGAGGGAAAACCAAATATAATGAATGAGTGATGTTTTTTTGTCGCTGTACTTATTTAAAAAAGGACTAAAAAGTAAAGAGATTTTGTTTTTTAACTTGTTTTCATTTCTTGTGACTCAACTGTTTAATTAAAATAAATTAAATAATTCAGATAAAGCAATTTTCTGTAAAATGTTCAATTTTTGTTTGGATTCTTTTATGATTTTGTTCGGTGTACTTATATTAACTACCTATTTAATAATAATTATATTATAATACGTTACTTACCTTTCGCAGTCATCAGTTAATAAATTGGTTTATGTCTCGTGAATTTTTTCAAATTAAATAGGATTCAAATAGGTTATCTTAAGAAGTACATCAATTGCTAAAAAATAAAATATTTACTAAGGTAATCGAGGAATATAGTTTAAACGATATGTAATATTAAGTAAACTATAAGTACATTATCTTCACATTTTATTTTGTTATACGCAGAAATGATCTTAAATACATTGTGTAGAAGCATGGTTATCACTGTCTTTGTTTTAAAGATTTTTCCACGAATGAAACCATGTCATGTTACGTTTTTAGTGATAAATCGAATGTTTATCAACATTGTAATATGTATTCATTTTTGTTGCTTTCTCTATTTATTTTTGTAACTAGGTGTGGTAATTAGTGGTAGAATGTAATGTGTGTACATGTCATGTAGGTAAAAAAACACACACTTCGAGAATCAGTATAATAATATGATAAAGAAAACCGGTGTTTGAAACTTTCAGGTCCGCAAGTTTTATAACAGTATACATATGTAGTATGATGGAAAAAATAGAACTTGATTTCGAATTTGGAATTAATTTGAGCAAACAAGTAGAGTAAAAATTGCAATTAAAAGGTATTGTAATAATGGTATTAATGATTTAAATGGATGTCATTGGGTACGTATATGTATGCAAATGTAATATAAATATATACAAGGGCGTGTGTCGAAAAAAAATTAGGCAAATTAATTACGCTGTTGATTTGTTGTTGTCATCATGAGAAACTATACTAGGTATTTCGGAGTGATTTTTTTCTGACTTTGTGTGTTTAGTTTATATATTGGTGGCGTTCAGAGAGTGAAAAAGGCTCCCTTTTTGTGATAACTCAAAGAAGTAGCAATAAAAGAAAAAATGAATAATAAAAATACTGTCTTATTTAAGTAGTTATTGTTTTCAAATTCATATTACGCATATCGTGTATATGTACCCTGTTCCTGAAAAATAGTTTAGAGCATTTTGTATGTGCTTAAAACTGTCGTAGCGAACAACATTTTTGAATTTAAAATATAATAAAAGTTTTATTCACGAATTTCAACAACATTTAACAATAGATTAATTCGCAGCATCATGAATTGCGTCTTCATCTATATTGAGAAAGCAATGATGAAGATGATATAACATGTGGATGGAAAAAGTAAAAACTAAGGATAATGAAAATGAGCCTCACGGACACACACATGGCGCCCAACCAACAGGCTTATTAAATCGAGAGAAAAAATGACTAAATGGGATTTACTCATAATTGAGACGATGAAACATAATATCAACATTAGTTAGTTCTGCTGTTGAGTAACTGCTTTGTGAGTTTAAAGCCATTTCCACTGGTGGATAAGAGGCTCGAAAGCAAACAAATCGGGTTGCCCGTAATGAGGCAAATCTTTATAGTCTGAAGTCGACCATCGGAAAGGTGGCAATGGATCATAAGTTGGTCCACCAACGGCCACAAACTGCTGAAGGAGAAGTAGGTCAATGGTGGTGAGTTTCATGTCAGTTGCTCCAGAAGAACGATGACCTGAAAGAAACATTTAATTTATAGATTTTGTTGGCTTTAAAGATGTACTTAAATTGTCATCCTTTTTGTGGTAGTTAAAAGAAACCAATGAAAACTCACCAAGTGTTTTGAATTTAGCATTTTATCGTGACCGCTGGCGCGGTAGATTTCTTCAAAGTAAGGAATATTGTAAGACGCCCAGTATCCCTGTTTTCTCAAGACATCAGAAACGTCCCTTGACACGATCAAGCCTGGAAACAGTTCATAGAATAGAAAAATAGAGCCGAAGAGTTGATGTATACTTTACATGTTGTAGATGCAATACGAAAAATATGCCGTACCAGGCAGTTGTTCCAACACCCAAAGAACATTGTTCTGAATGGGCTTGGTAGGTTCGAAGTTGTTGTAGTTGACGACAATCCATTGATTATTGTAAGTTCCAGAGTTGTAGCGCGAGAAGAGAGTAGTCCAAGTTTTCCCATCCGTTGCCAATCGCGTGGAAAGAATTGCACGAAGACCAGTAAACAGCTAAAGAAATACAGGCCTAGTTTTAATTCACTGTAGCATGTTATTAGACAATAGGCATCAACAATCATTCAACAAGTTTTGTAATGCCTACAGAGTCTGTTGGCGCGATTTTTTTCCATAGGTCGTCATTATAGTTTTCGTTTGTTGTTTCAGTGACCATTAAGCCAGAAGATGTAATGTACCAGTCATCAACTGACTGAAGAACACCGGGATACGAGCTGAAAGCTATTTCTGTTGCTGGAACTGGTGTGTTATCCGTGGAAGACGTTTTGTACGCCAAATTGTAACGTTTGATAACACGTAGCATAGATGTATATCTAAAATGAATTTACATGCATAGTTACATGAATTTGGTAGCGATGAAAGAGGCTTTTTCAATGCACATACAATTACCAAAGCTTTGATTACTAACCCTGCCCATGTTACATGCGACGAAAACAAATCTCGGTTGTTGCTCATAACCTTGATTAAGACAGAACAGTGTCCCTCTTTGTCTGTAGGATCTTTTCCTGGGGGAGGATTCAATGCCGATTCCAAGTCGCCAAACTCTTCTTGGATATTCAGGTAGCTATTAGGTAGTTTAAAAAAATATGTATACCTACATCTTAAGAGCACAGTTTAACTGAGATGATAATTCAGGGTGAAGACAGGAGAAAAAAATGCCACAGTAAACATACATAAAATCTTTCTTGGTAAGTTTGGCCAGTTCAGTTCCATTTGCTGCCTTTTGATATCCTGCATACAAGCCATCCAACTGCTCCAAAAGAAGATTCACTTGATACCAATAAGAGTTTTGACTTTTCAACGCTGCCGTTGACTTTAAGGTCCAAGCAATATTCTTTGAGACAAACTTGTCAATGTAGTCGCATGTTTTCTGCTTATCTGTACAGTAGTTCTGTTGGAAGAGCACGTCAACGACAGTGAGTACATGTAATGTACAAATGTTTTTAAGAGATAAGGAGAGTTTGCACTGCATTTCACTTCACCCATGCATGACTATAAACATGCATATAAACTTGGTTTTGTTAAATTAGCAATTCTTTTAAAAAAATATTAACCTCTAGTCTGTTTCTCCAATGGTAGTAGATTAAATCCTTTGTGAGGTATCCTTCTGCCATTCCAGCCGCAAAAGCTTGCTGTTCGTCTGGCCATGTTGTTTTTGATTCAACCTCAACAAACGCCCATCTAGAATATATGCATGTATGTAAGTAAACAATCCATGGAAAAACCCCACTGCTTCTTATCATGTAAATTGTCATTTTTTCTTTTTAACATATTATTCACAGCAATGCATACCCAGTCTTATTCACCAAGTTTTGGTATCTTGCTTTGGCAACCCAGTCCAATGCATTTGGAGCGGCCAAATGTGAAGCAAAAATCTAAAAATGCATTGCAAACCAGATAATTTTACTTAAAAAATGTTGTCCTAGGTTCATTGTCCTTTTTCAGAGTGCACCATACAATAAATGAAAATGAAATTCAATTAACGTTACGTTTTTTGAACAACGCTATTTGTAACGTATTATTTACTTTAATGTCGTAGCCATGCTCCTTTGTCCAGGTCACATACGCAAATTTGGAGTGAAGATGAGGTGGCCTTTTGAAATGGCGGGGCTCCTTGTATCGCCTAGCGTCTACCTCAATTGAACTGAGCAACTGTGCCAACAGGAAAACAATCGCCACAGCTATCGCTTTGACTAACATTTTGAGTCTTTATTTTAGCATCCTGGAATAATATTTTGGTAAAAAAACAAATAAATAAAAACTATCCAATCTTGATCATTTGACAACATCGAATTTGACCTGCGCAGAAACCAAGAACGTACAAAAATCTTGATTTGCTCAGAAAGGTCTTTTCAGCTGTCAAGATTACAGAGGTCAGATCAAGCTTTATGAAATTTTTATAGTTTGTGTGAGCTCAAAAAGTTAAAAACAACCAGTGGAACTGGTAACCAAACGTGTAAAATTACAGAAAATATATGCATTTAACATAATGTAAGTAAGTCAACATGCTTGATGCTGGCAATTGGCAAGCAGTAAAGATTAAACTGCATTTTAGGACGAGCATTACATGACGATGTAATACTTATATGTAAATCGACCAATTTCATTACCTATAAAAGCTACAAATAATAATAAACAAAGCTTATGATGTTGCTGCGGCTGTCATCAACCATATCAAATCAACCAATAATTAATTCCTTTGCCACTAGTCTTCCTAATTTCGCAACACAGAAATTACGCAATTTCTTTGGTATCTTCAAAATGAGCTGGAACGACCTAGTTTAAACACAGCAGCGTGAACAAATTCCAACTAGCTTAACAGTCTCAATCTCAAAAATGCGAAATGATCGCTAATACGAATATAGTGTATTATAAGCTGTTCCCAGTGTTCAATATTCCTAAAATATTCGATGTGTATAATTTTTTTCTTGTTGGTTGCAAGTCAAGTGAACAGTTTACATG
>JAHZMT010002427.1:0-10586 GCA_027743785.1 Sinhomidia bicolor
CTTCAAATTTGAAGTCGTTATGTTATACCGTGTTGAAATGACAAACAGTCAAAAATATGAAACTTTGAAGTAAACAGCCTTCGTAGATAAGCTCAAGATTGCTTTTGTGGGTCACAGAGTCCCAGATCTGTGACTCACAGATTTTGAAAATCAACTGTGCGATCCTTTTGCGTTTAGCGTCTTTAATTGCTGTTTATTTGTACAAACGTTGACTTTTCGTGCATAATTTTTCTGCTCTCTTGTTAGACATTGCCAAGGCGGCACTCATCAACCGCAGGTCAAGGCGAGGATAACAAGGGTAGTTGCCATGGTCATCACACGGGAGGTCGCTACGCTGCAGATGGATGTGCTGATGATCATTACCATCGACAAAGTCATCATCACTTGAGTAGTCATGTTGAAGGTGGCGCAGGGGACGAGGAGGCCGGAGGGGAGGTCCTGATGACGTTGCACGGAGGGACCAGTGGGGACATGCGCAAGTACAACTCGACACCGTTGCTCAGTGATCTGGCGAGCATGGAGTACTATCTGAGCTATAGCAACCAGAGCGAAATGGACATTGACCAGACGAGCGAGGAGAGTGGTTGGGTGAGCAATAGCTCGGAAACGCCAGATGCACTCCACAGTGACGAGGATGATGAACGGGTGATTGAGGGGATCAGCAGCAGTGAGGAGGAGCAGGAGGTGGAGCAGCAAGAATCAGGACCCAAAAGCAAAGGGACAAGTGGCATGGAATCGAAAGTTGTCATGATGAAGGAGTTGAGCCAGCGAAAAAAGGCAAATGGACTGCAGCTGTTTCTCGGAGGACAGGGAGCGCCAATGGTAGTTCCACCCCCAAAGGAATTTCAAGATCAGAATAATGGAGGCGGTGGTGGGGGAACAACTGCTAATACTACCACCATTAGTCCACCATCTGGCGGTGGAGGTGTGGATGATTTGATACCTCCAATGACTAATTTAGCCCCGTTGTGTCCTCCTGAAGAATTCCGCGATTTGGAAGAGGACGACGGAGATTCAGCAAAAGTGGAGGGGAGAAGGAGTCGAGAGGAAAAGGCGGAGGATGAGGAGAACCAGAGAGGGAGGTCCAGCTCCCGGCAGAATACGTTTCCACTGAAGCCGAAAAAGTTTTCGAGTCTGCAGTACAGAAAGCACGGGACCACGGGTCTGAGCTCAGCTGCAAGTACACCTCAGAACACTCCAGTGCTGGAGTCTGCTCTACCCACTTCTGCGGCGGCAGTTACTCCGAAGCGTGCGAGTGTAGCCCTCTTGACCTCGTCCACTCCCACCTCAGCCATGAGTCAGAATCGAAGAGGCTCCCTCGACTGCAACTGCCTGCTCCAAGATCAGAAAATTCTACAATCCGCCGCCTCAAATACGACCAGCTCTAGCTCAAATGTGCCAACGACCCCCGGAGGAGGAGCAGCACCGCCACTCAATTCGACCTCGCAAAACCAGCCGGCCTTCCAAACGATATGGGTGAACCGCGCTCTCTTTGCATTATCTAAGCAGCACTTGCTGCCGCTCAATGTCTCTTACTTGTCCTTCTTCTCCATTTCAGGCATGTGGCTGATGCAAAAGTGGAAAAAGTCGTCGAGTCTCCTTCAGCTCGGCCTCAAGGACCACTCGGACATTCGACAAACGTTTCTCTACAAACTGTCAGAAAAGTCGAATCTGCACCGCTTCCGAAACGTGCTGCTCTGTGGCTCTGCTCAAGACCGCTACGTGCCCGTCCACTCGGCACACATTCTCAACTGCAAGCAGTCTCTCAAGGACGGATCTGTTGTCGGTGAGTTGACGCTCGTTGTTTCTCTCCAATTCCATCCCTCCGCGTCCCACCCACTCACACCCACTCACTCACTTGTGTTTGCAGGGGAAGCCTATCGGGAGATGGTGATGAACATTCTCAATCCTATTCTGACGAACAACGTGAAGCTGGTGAGGTATGACGTGCACCACGCCATCGCTTCCCACTCGGCCAATTCTATTATTGGCAGGGCCGCCCATATTGCCGTGCTCGACTCTGAGATTTTCATTGAAAAGTTCCTCTCCGTATCAGCCATCAAGTATTTCCAGTGAACTATGCGCACGTCCTCTTTGATTTTAGCCCCCTTTCAATATTTTATACGCCCAGGAGGACATTTGTTGCTCTTCTGTTTGTCGACAGAACTTTGAACGTGCCGAACGCAGACTGGTGGCGGGGTGCGTACTCAAATGCCTCATGAATCCTTTTCCCCACGTTAAACGCCAAATATAATCTACATGACTTACCTACTGCTACTGCTACAAACCACAAAAGTGTAAAGGTTACCATGGTAATTATGATAAGTCTTTAGGTGTTATGAAATTAATAGTGAGTGTGCGCGTGCGTGCGTGTGAGAGGCGTTCTTGCCGTTTCTGGGGTTGTTTGACTTTCTCCTCTACTCTCACTGCATTTTATGACGGTTACAATTGTCTCAATAAATAAATGGCTCCTTTTCTTTTTATAAATAAATAACTCTTCTCGCAATAACTCGGCTCATTTCAGATTCGACATTCGGCGCATTTTGAACATTTTGAGTAGCAGGTAAAATGAAACTGGTGAAGGTAGAGTAAAGCAAGGTAAGAAGTTTTCGAGGCAGACGACGAACTCGACTACAAAAATAAATGATGGCAACTGTACTTTGTGAACTGCCTCTTGTCGTTTTTGGATAAGTCTCTAACGTTTATTTATATAAGCTAAAAAAAAGAGTGAGCGATAAACAAGACGCATTGCAGGGGCGGTTACAAAAATAGAAACTCGTTTACATGTACTGACTTGTGAAATTTACATGCTCATTTCGGATAAAATAATATTCATAAATTAAATTGTGCAATAAAGTCGACAATTAAATTCCGGGCGCCCTGAAATCCTGGTTACTTCTTGGCCTGTAGTTGAGACCGTCACCGGCGACAAAAGAGTTGAGAACAAGGTTGGGGCCTGCACCCGCGCCTGTAAATCGACTCGCACCCGCTGCGAAAAACGGGTTTGTGCTCTCCGCAGTTCTGAACCTGTTTGGCCCGCCATTCGAGAAAATGGAGGAGGAGGTAGAGGGGAACCTGAAAACGGAAGAGGATGCTCTGACAGGTGCATGTGTGGGGGCAGAGTTGAACAGTTGCGTGTTTCTGAACGGTTCTTGCGCGCCACCTCCAATAAAACCGTTTGACTGATGTTGGTGCTGTCCGTTGACGCGGAGGGGATCTACCACAGGTGAACTAACCACATGATTGGGCGCCAACGAAGGCTGAAAACCCTCCGGCACTTGATTGAGGAGGGAATGAACCACCTGCGGGGATGGTGTCACCAGCTTGACAGAGTTCAGGGGCAAGTTGACCTTGTGCAGGGTTTGAATGAAGTTGCCTTGCGGAGCCAAGGATACGGAGCTGTGAGGCTTTATTTGCTCTGTGTGTGCGGACTGCTGCTTGGCAGGCAGGATTTTGTTCAGCGAGGAATCCTCCTTGGTGGGGTTGGACACAGATTGTTGCGCCGGTGGAGCGCTGGCCGGAATGAAATTGGAGGATGCTTGTGGCGAAATGAACGTGTTTCGGAATTGTTGTTGTTGTTGCTGCTGCTGAAGGTGAGGTTGTTGTTGCTGTTGAAATACGACCTGTGAGTACTGCGCAGGAACCTCGTTGTTACTGTTTTGTGCAGTATTTGGAAGCACGCTGGAGGAAAAGCTGACTGGTGGGGCAGAGATAAGCTCGAAAGTTGGATGTCTTACCAGTTTGGCTTGCTGCTGACCATTCGCATGGCTGCTGTAAAACTGCAACGGAACTGGACTCTGGATCGGCTGGTGAGGTGGCGACACAAACTGATGCTGCTCTTGGGCGCTGTTGTACTGGTAAATTATTGGAAGTCCTCCACCATTTTCTTGCTGCAAGACAAGATTAGGGGGAGGGGTCGAGGTGGGGGCTGCCTGTGCCACCTGCTCTGCTGTAGTTGGAACGACAACTGTTTCAGTCTGAGGTGGGGGTGTGCTCTCCACCGGAGCAAGCTCTTGTGTGACCACTTGCACCTGGGGTGGAGGCGACGTTTCGACCACTGGCGAAGCAGAAAGGGGTACACTGCTCTCAGTTTGTTGTTGACTGGTTGGACTAAAAGCCGTTGAGCCACTGCCACTGGTTATTTGACTCAAGTCAAAATCTTTGACAGAATCCCCGCCCTCTAGAATCTGTTTGATTTCCTCCGCATTGTCCCCGCTGAGAAGAGCATCCAAATCTCTCTGTCCCAACTCTATAATTTGAGGCCCTCCTGGGGTCAAACTCTTTGGTGGTCCAATTTTTCCCGACGCAATCAGCTTTTCAATCTGACTGGAGTCCAGCTCGATTACTTTAGGGCCTTGAGCTGGGGAAGGTGCGGGAGTGGTCGTCGTCGTCGTCGTTCCGTTCGCTCTCAAAACTTTCCTCCGTTTCATCATGGTTCTCCGTTTACCCCCACTCGGTCTATGAGTAGTCACCCGGATGGGCTCCACCTCCTGCTTTTGTTCTGGCTTCGCTCCGGCACCGGCATCACCTTCGAACTGAGTGGCTGACGAGGTATTTCTAAAAAAGTTTTTGAAGCTTTTGAAGGCCTCCTGCGCCAAAGGTCCGTGCTCGTCGTTTTTCAAATGGGGTAATTCAAAGTCATCCAGGTTGATACCCTCGCTTCCGTCGAAGCCGACGGTAAGCACCTGTGTCTTGAGCCCCGGCTTGCCTAGGGCAGATGATATCGCATTCCTTTGAGAAAACAAAAAAACACACTTGTAAAAAAAATCTTGGATCCAAATATGAGGTTTTTCTGTGTGTTTAAATTTCCGCTTCTCACCCGTCAATCGGCAAAGCCTTCACGTTCCCCAACAGTTTGTCCAGATCAAATTGATTTTCCAGGCCCAGGTCCTTGGGGTCGACAAGTTCGACATTGTCGGGTAGGTTGTGTTCAATGGCGAGCACAGCGCTTAGGAGCAGCAACAAGAGATTGGCTCCGAGTGCCGCCCATGTACAGCAGCTAGTGGTGCCCATGTCCCAACAAAATTTGCAGAGCTCTCTCGCAACAAGAGCAAAAGTGGAGGAGTTCCGTCCGAGTGTGGCAGTTGTCGTAGTAACGAGTGCTAATTGTTGCAGGTTAGACGCATTATTCCCCACTGGTGACACTAATAAGCATGTCTCTTGCTCAGACACGTCGCTGATTTTGGGCACTCGAAAGACTCGCTGTTGTGTGCGTGGCGTGTGCTGTTGGTGTCGTCGTGACCGAGAGATGATTACAACTGCGCCACTCATTCGGCAGCCCAGTGACCAACACTTTTGACACTTTCATCATCAAATCAACAAGACGACGATGAGAATGCGCCACCAAAAAAACGACAAAGCCAACACAAGAAACACTCTCACATTCCTCGCATATCCCTTCTGCTCTCCTGCACAATCCCATCCTCGCTGCGCTTTTAAATACAACGCATCCATCTCCCAAGTCATCCCAAACTGAGGGGAGCTCAGTGAGCGATCACACCACAACATTTCATCATGTTTGCGGCGAACGCACACTCTCAAACAGAATGGGAGAGCTGCCATAGTGTGTGGATGCCGTTTCTGTGTGAAGGAGCAAGATCATGGCAAAAGGAAGCGTGAGGAGAGCGACGTGAGGGGACAACTTGCTCCTCAGTCGACGAATAACCATAACGATGATGATGGGTAGGCAAGTAAAGTGTATTATGTCATCGCACGCATCCTCCTATTCGTCCTCGCTGTCGTGGCAATATTGATATTGATAAATATTAAAACTATTGTTACTACGGCTATTACAATGAAAGGCGCACTTTTTTCTACAAATATTTCTTTCCTTTTTCAAAAATATGATGCCATCACAAGGTACTGCGCGCGTCACTTCGGTAGCCCATGCAAAATGAGTGGGAAAGCTGCGGCTGCAATTGCAAACCGCATTTAAAATATTTATATTTTCTGTGAAGAAACACAAGAGCATCGTCACGAAATAAAATAAAGTGGACTCTTTAAAAAGTTTTGTGGTATTCCCTTGAAAAATGATGACAATTAAATGAAAATGCAATGAGTGCTGGCTAACTGCCTGCCTGCTCATCATTCATTCATGCTGCTCATCTTCATCTCACATCGTTGTGTAAAAGAAAGAAACCAATAAAAATGCAGAGGGTAGCGAATTGTGCTGACGACATATCACACGACTTTATTAAGGAGTGCGGAAGCAAGCCCTCGATGAGAATACTCTGTTAGTCTGTCCGTTCGTCCGTCCGTAGACACGATAACTCGACAACGGTTTTTAATTTTCAAATTCTGTTTTCATCAATGGGTCACTTCTCTTTGGCTAAGTTAGTTAACCAGTCAACGACGACCGTTAGAAACCATTACTGATTATAAGGTTACATAAATTCATAATATGATAATGGTAGGTAATAGTGAAGCTGAGGAACCTAATGCAAGCTGATACAGCTTATCGATGACTTATCTAGAGCTTATCTATGGGTTATCTAGAATTAATCTATGGGTTATCTAGAATTAATCTATGGGTTATCTAGAATTAATCTATGGGTTATCTAGAGCATATCTACAACATGAAGTTACGTAATAACTATTTTAAAAGTTACGTAACAACTATTTTGAAAGTTACGTAATAACTATTAAATGATTTAATTTTGAATCCGATTTCAATACATGTAGCGTACTAAATTACAACATTCTTCTGATTTTACCGCTTGTTTGAGCACTCCTTCTCTATGCCTTAATAGGTTTATTTTTTTGAAAGGTATTCGCATTATTGCCCATGGATGTTATCCAACACGAGAGTAGACTAGCTTGTTGTCGTACGGCTCTATAATAATTTTAGAAAAAAACTGAAAAGTTGTAATAAAAAAGGGACACGTAGCTATTTCCACACTAAATTTCAAATCTGTTGAAGAAATGGCATTATTTATTGAACTGAAAAATAGCTGTGTGCAGTCTTTGGTATCTTTCGTGCAAAGAAACGGGAATTGTAGAAGAATAAGATAGTTAGCAAGATACTTGAAGATAGGCAAGAGAATACTAGATTACATTGTGTTTTACAAAACACTGAATTTTATTTGAGTTGATAGATACAGATACAAGCTACTTTGAATATCACAAGTAAATTAGCTGGATGATTGTCTGTACTTTAATTGAAAAAGATACGAGACACTGGTTGGGTGAGTGGAGAGTGGAAGATGCACATGCGAATAAATAAATAACACAAAAAAGTTATTAGCAAACTATGGCCACCAGTGTATGTATAATTAGTATTGGCACACAGCTTTAAACTGCCTCTTTACATTTTACACCTATCAGGTAAATGCCGTCATGCTAGCCATATAGCCATACAGATACCTAGCTAATTAGTGTCGCAACTGGGAAAACAGAAAGGGAGACTTGGGGCAATGGAATCAAATGGAGCTTGCGCTATACTGCAACAACTTCTAGCAAGAAGACAAGACGGGAGTATGGAGGAGAAGTGCGGAAGAAGCTGAAAGAAAGACTTGTGCGCAGGTAATCAACGTCTTAGAGTTGAACCGTTTGATTTGATAGCAACGCAGCATTACTCAAAGTAGAACAATGAACGCGAATAATAATGGCAAGAAGGTGTGCGACGACGCAGCAGCGCTGGGGATGAGGAATGAGCAGCAAAGGAACACTCGAAGCAATCAGTAATTGACTGACAATGAGTTCAAGTTGACGACGATGAAATGATGAAGACATGTGAGTTCACTAATCCAAATTTAGCCATTCCTCAGCGCTAGGCCAACAACATACCTAGTCTGGCGTAGAAACTGGCATGTCAGTCTTTATTTAATAGATTCAGCTTCAGCTCTAGTTGCCTCTAGAAAGAATCCATTCCTGTCTACTTGCATATTCAGCTTGTAAGTCAGTCACTGCAGCAGTGCTGGTTGAGTCTAGTCACTTGCTGTGTGGAAGGAGGGGGATAAAGGAAAGAGAAAACAGGATCGAAAATTGCATGCTAAATTGTCGAATGATATGTTAGTGTAAAATTGTTTTTTTGGCCGGTTGGTATGGTGATTAGTGACCGAGCGGTGACCGGCCACCACATCCCTCTCTAACAGCAGCCATCAAATTGCTAAGTTATTTCTTGCTTTGATCTTCAGCCTACAATTGCAATATTTGCAATGTTGGCGCACACAGCGGAAACAGCACTGTATGCCTACGCTTTACCACTCAAAATCAGCAAAGTCTCTTCTCTTTTCTTATAATGTGCTTTGGATGGGAAATTAATGATGATATAAGCATCATCCCATTTTCTTGACTCGAAAATAAAGAAGAGCTCTGACTGCAAAGAAAAAACTACTTCCGTTTTGAATTTCGGAACTTTCAAAAAAGTGGCTCTTTGTTGGCCACAAAAGTTTTCTCACGGAGCCATGCACGGAGTGAACACAGCCACGCAACCCCTTAGCTTGCACTTCCCTTCAATGCGAGCTCATCCTTGCATGCCAGCTATGAACAACCCCAAAAAGAGCAGGATGATGATGCAAAAAACCGGTTTGCAAGTTTACGTCGCTCTTCGCAGCAGAGCGTTGTCGTATGTCATAGTCATGAACTTAGGTTGTCGCTTCGACATTCGTTTTCCTTGTTTCCTGCTAGCATACCAGAGCTAACAGAACAGCAGACATCCTAATGCTGTTACTGTAATTGCGCTGATGTGATAGTCGATGGTGATGATGAGCATCACTGCGTCATAATATAATAATCCCTTCAAGAAAAATGTTCAGTTCAAATTAGCAACTGGTCGAGAGTGTAAAAATGTCAAGCTCACAACACCAACACTCGAATGTCTTTCAAAAAATGCCATTTGTACTTTTACACAAAGTAGAAAACGACTATTTTTGTTCTCTGCTAATGCTAATTTTTTGATGATATTCCTCTCGCCAGAAACTGTAATCGTCTCTCATTATCATATATAGCCACTGGCATGATAATGTCGCGGCTCCCCCTCTACAATGTTTATGAACGAGATCACTATCACAGCCTCTTCCGTCGTCCATCCTTCAGAAATTCAGCTCTTCTTCTTCTTGTTCGCCGTCATTATTTTATAAAAGTTAACAGATACCGGGAAGCCCTTAAAAGTTAACAGATACCAATGAGCCCTTAAAAGTTAACAACGATTTTAAAGTCCAATGTGCTACTTTTTTCTGATTTGCCATATCCTAGTTTTTTTTATTATTCATTATTATCATCACTATTAGCTCATTCGAATGAGGAGGAAAACTGAGCGTTTGACAGAAAGAAGAAGAAGGAATCTTTGTAGTGTTTTATGGCTCATCTCCGTTTGGTGCTTAGGCTGCAAGTCAAGTGATCATTTGCTCATTTTTGGTAATTTGTAGTGAGAGAGAGAGGGTGAGAGAGGAGTTCTTCCTTCTTCCCCCACAAGCCTGCCTATTACGCTATTATTGCATAATAGCCATTACTATTATTATGCATTTTAGTATTACGCATGCAGGCAGGCAGACATCTCGATAAATTTCAACCACTCAAACATTCCTCTCTCATCTCTCTCTCTCGAAAATATGACCGCTCCGCTTACCTCAGTTTCCTTGCAGAATAACACCAAACAAACAAACAACTCGTTTGAGAGTTTCACTTTTGAAAAGAAGCTGATCGTCATGCTCCTCGTCATATAGTCTCATGGTAATGTGGTGGTGGTAGTGGTGGTCATGCTCACACTCTTCAACAACGACACACCAGCAGCAGCAACTACAACAACAACGTTGTTGCAGTTTCGTTGAGCAAATAATGATAACATTTTTGTTCGATACATTTAGCATAAAAGCCGTGCTCATGCGAAGAAATGCGTCGTTGCTGCGCTGCCTTGGCTGATCGCTGATGTATGCTCCTCATTATTCTATTATCTAACCAAATTTTCTTTCTTTTCAAATAAAAATCCTCTCGTGATCCATCAGCTTCCTTTCCTTCCGTCTCCTCTTCTTCCTGAATAGAAAAACCTGATTTGCATAAGGATTTAAATATGAACAACACGAGTCAATGAATGGAAAAAGAAAAGAAGAACAATAAAAAAGACAGCAGCGTTGCACCCCTTCCTCCTCTTCGTGTCTGCTTCTGCCTGCTCATTCTAATTCATTTTTTTAACTGTCGCTGCATCCAACCTCAACCTCACAAAATGTCGCATCCTGTCATTCCTTCTACCTCCCACCTCATGCAGCCAAGCACGCCCGCCATTTGCTATTCTGGAAATGCGTCCAGTGACCAAATCAAGATGTTTCGAGATTTAACTTTATCTCCAGTGCGATTCTTTATTTACTAGGTGAGAGGCGTACAAAAAATGAAAATGAAAATCATGAGGAAGTAAAAATAGACATGCGGCAAACTCGTACGAACCTCGACATACGAATTTCACTTTGTACTCGCTACGCAAATTTAACTAGGATATGGCAAATCAGAAAAAAGTAGCACATTGAACAAGTCTCTGTTAACTTTAAGGGCTCCCTGGTATGTTAACTTTTAAGGGCTCCCTGGAATCTGTTAACTTTTAAGGGCCCTCTGGTCTCTGTTAACTTTTAAGGGCCCTCTGGTCTCTGTTAACT
>JAHZMT010002428.1:0-21873 GCA_027743785.1 Sinhomidia bicolor
TTTTTTTTAAATTTTTAACACAAAAACAGAATTTTTAGATACCCTAAATTAGTCCAGTTAAATGTCATTTGCCTGGTTTAGTTAAACTTTTAGCTTGAATCTATACAAATTCAATCTCACTCCAAATATGTCCTTTATTTTGATTGGAGAAAAATGGTCAGCGTATTCTAGTAGTAGGTACACTAGGTAGTCTTAAAAAATTTCGACCACAACGATTGATTACCAAATTCTGGAGTTGTTGAACTGTACACAAAAAATAACTCTTGTGTAAAGTAATGAGATAGGATAGGATAGGCACAAATAGGTATCTTTTGTATATTATGGAATATGGAGTCTCTAGTAGAGACTCTCTACTGTACTACTACTAGTAGTAGTCGTCAGTCGTGTAAAAACAGTAAAAAGGGGATACACTCGGAATTATGTACATACCCCACAAGAAAAAGTAGTTGTTCTGCCGGTTTCTGCATTTAGGTTTGTAGAAGAAAAGTAAAATTATATTATGCTAAACCTTATAAATCTAGAAATGCATATAAACTATTGAAGATCTTATTTCTCATCTCGTGATCCAAGAAAATCATGGACTCGACTCGGTTTATAAAATGCTTTGCCAAAAATTCAGCACAAGCTTTTTTGCCTTCTTGATATTCCAATGCATTTTGCATTGCCGTCACAAAGCGCATGCTGTTGTTTGCTTTTGCTAATGTACATGAATTCGGTGCAGTGCAGTGTAATGTCATAAAGAAGTAGCAGGGGTACAAGGAAAATTTAATATCTACACAAAAGTCAATACGTTAATAATGCGTTAATAATACCTGTTTTTTTGCTGCTAAATGTAAGATTTCAGCAAAAAAGATAGTAGATAGCAGCCCTCTAGTAGCTCTCTGAAGATTGAACTATATAGTCAGTCATAGTCATATTATGTATTATATAATACATAATATGACTATGACTGACAATAAAGCACATGTACAATGTACATACATACATACAGCAATTAAAAAAAAAATTTAAATAATTTTTAAAAACGATTCGATTTTTGACACACCGACTCCTCTAAAATTGTTTCAAAACTCGTACTAAGAAAACTTTTAAATACCAAGTAATAAAACTTTCTCTTTATATGCATGTTGTGATTTTGTTGTAAGTTTATCTTGTCTTTGATGAGACTTAACCAATCCGACAAAATTTGTATGTAATGACTGAAGCCAGTAAATACGAAAGTATATTTCAAAAAATTTACATTAGAATCGCGTCTGTCCGTAACTGGATTGATGAACAAATGGACGTACACAGAGCGTATAAATGTGGTACATGGGTAGGCCCACGCAGGCTCACGATAAAACTATAAAACAGATATTGCAGATGTACAAGCAACTGGGGCATAGAAAGAATTTCGAGTAAATAATGTTTGCTTTGTAAATTTACGAGTAGTGGTGGTAGCAAGCAGAGAAGTCTTGCTTACGCAGAACTGTTCTGGTAGTGGATTGGCTTACACGTTTTGGTTTTTCTGCTAATAAGCCAGTACCCCGCGTCCCATTTTCTCATACAAATGCTGATGCCGATATTTTGTTTGCTGTCGGAACTTGGGATGATGATGTTTAGCTTATTTTTTGTTTAGTGAAAATGTTTTAATTTAACTACTCTATTCGAGTTTAAAATATACCGACTGAGTCAATCAGTCATCATTTCTCTCTCCAGTCAGGTGTTTTAAACTATCTATACTGCTGATGGAAAGCTAGAAACGATTGTTTGACTGGAGGAGTACTTATTTGAATTGAAATAAATTATACATAACTACAGCCACAGCGTACTTTACTGCTAGTAGTGAGCTGTATTGTCTCTACTCTACTAGTTGACCTACAACCTACACGACGCCCTATCTGACTTAGATTTAATAAGTGCTGGATATATGTTACAGCATTTAGATGTACATGAAGTTGTTTGGCTTGAAAATGTAGTTGCAAAAAAGGACCCTACGATGAGAAACTATTAATTCGTTGAACTAAACATGGCAATTTTCTGTTCACCCAAAACACGACCAAAGGTTTATAAGGTCTGTTCACTAATTGAATGATGGCTTTTCTTTTTGTTAATAAAAAATGTGCTGATTTATTAATGCATATCTAAATGTTGAATAATTGCTGTCAGTTCTGTGAAAGTTTTAGTAAGATGAAGAATATTTTATATAGTTTATAGACTGACTAGTAATTTAAGATTTTTAGTTTTGAGTGAGTGTTAAGTTGTAAGTTGGTACTAGTATTTGTATTAGTTTAGCTTGTGTGTCTGTGTGAATGTCATCATCATGAATCCAGCGGGTGGTAACGCACATTTGATGATACCAGGTGGTATGTTTGGAGCCCCTGGATCTTCAATGTCCGGACCTCCAACGCAGCCTCCAGGGGCCCCCGTTCCGTTTGGATTACCTCCAGGAATGCCTCCATTTCTTCCTGGAATGCCAGTTCCTGGCATGGGAATGATTCCACCTCCGACTGGGTGAATATAAATCTTTACTCGGTATTTTACTTTTTAGGTATATACAGGAATTACAGGATATATTGTAAACAAGTCAAATGTGTCTTTTTTCTCTAGAGCTATGCAAGGAGTTGTACCTCCACCAGTTGTATCAACCGCGCCACCACAAATTCCTGTCACAGCTCCCCCGCCAATTACCCCGTCGGAATGGACTGAGCATAAGGCTCCTGATGGAAGAACATACTATTATAATAACAAAACAAAGCAGAGTTTATGGGAGAAGCCTGAAGAATTAAAATCTCCTGCAGAAAAGCTGTTAGCTCAATGTTCGTGGAAAGAATACACATCTGATGCAGGGAAACCCTATTACTACAACGTTACTACCAAAGAAAGTAAATGGACTATCCCACCAGAACTCGACGAAATTAAGAAAAAGATTGTAGCGGAGGCTCAAGTGAAAGCTATTCCAGCTACTAGTGTTGCTACTCCAGTCTCTTCGGTAGCTCAAATGGTTTCGCAAATGCAAGTTCCAATGACGTTACCGATGACTGTGGGAATGACATCTGCGGTGCCACAGTAAGTTTGTACTACTATACACAAGGTATTTTGTTGAAAAACGCTGAACTATATAAGCTATTTTATTTTTTTAGAATGATGCCATCATTCCGTCCGTCCACTATTGATGTAGCCGCAATGGATGATTCGAGTAGACAAAGTATCGGTATGGGATCTGTAACAGATGATAACACAATAGCGGACTCCACAGTATCTGCAGATGACACTGCAGACAAGAGTGATAGCGACGACAGCACCTCATCGGAAGAAGTTGTGAAAAAGCCTGAAGTTCCGCAGGTCAAGGACAAGAAAGAAGCCACTGAGATTTTCAAAGAATTACTTCGTGATAAGGTAAAAGAGAATTTTGTCTCAACTTGATTCCAGTGCTTCATTTCTAAGTTGAGCTCATTGGGAAAAATTTCACTTACTTTGATTTTCAGAATGTTCCTAGCAATGCGACATGGGAGCATGTGACAAAGCTTTGTAACCGAGATCCCAGATTTAAAGTTTTTGAAAAAAATAATGAGCGCAAGCAGGCATTTAATGCCTATAAAATCCAAAAACAGAAAGAGGAAAGAGAAGAAGCTCGTCAAAGGGCAAAAAAGGCCAAAGAAGATTTGGAATCATTTTTGCTAAATAACGAAAAAATGACGAGTATAACGAAATACTATCGGTGTGAGGAGATGTTTGGAGATATGGAGGTGTGGAGAAGTGTCCCGGACGCTGATAGAAGGGATATATATGAAGATGTGATAGTAGTATTGTCAAAACGGGAGAAGGAAGAAGCAAAAGCGACTAAGAAGCGTAATATGAAAAAACTAGGTTCCTTGTTGGAGGGAATGACTTGCATAACATTTTCAACCACATGGCAAGAAGCTCAACAAATGTTACTGGACAATGCTACGTTCTTTCAGGACCGAGAACTTCTTGGTAAAATATTTATCAAATGCCCGACAGACAAAACTACATCTCATGTTTTCATCACAGTTGAAATTATTATTTTTAATTGTAATTTTTAGCAATGGACAAAGAAGATGCACTCATAGTCTTTGAAAGGCACATAAAGGGTTAGCTGAACTCAAAAATATATATGTTTACATTTATAAATAATAGTGACTTACAGCACAACCGATTGTAATCTTAACATATTTTGTTTTTAGACATCACGGTAATTAAAGTATTTATTAACATGAATCCTTGAAATCGTTTTTTGATGTTGCTAACTGCTTCAAACTTTTTTTTGTAAACGTAAATACAGTCTTTATATTAGTATTTTCTGTATTTTAGGAGGGTACATCATTCGAAGAATTTGCAACTATTGTATGTGAAGATAAACGCGCTGCTACCTTAGATGCTGGCAATGTCAAACTTACATTTAATTCATTGTTGGAAAAAGCTGAAGTGAAGGCTAAAGAAAAAGCAAAAGAAGAAGCGAAACGACTAAAAGTTATGGCTCAAGACTTGATTGAATTATTTAAATCTCACAATGTGGATTATCAAACTGCATGGGACGATATTCGTTCCAAACTTGAGAATACAGATGCATTCAAAGTAATACCATCAGAGTCAGATCGTAGGAAAATTTTTGAAGTAAGATTGTGGTTTTACTTATTATTGTACAAAAATTTAATATTCATTTTAGTCTCATAATTTTAAAATTATATAATGTCATTTTTGAAGGATTACGTGCATGAGCAAGACGAAACGTGTGGTCATCATCATCATGGAGTGAAGAAAGCGAAAAAGGTGAAGAAACACAAAAAACGAGCTTCCTCATCTGATACAGAACGTTCTCGGTCAAGATCTCCCGTAAGTAACCATAATTAAACTCGCTTTCAACGTATTATTATGCTTGTCAAATAGAATTTATTGACCTATTCTTTGTTATAGATTGACTCAGACTCAGATGACGACGGTAAAAAGAAGAAAAAGTCTAAAAAGCGAAGGAAAAAGTCTTCCAGTCGCTCTAGATCTGAGAGTCGTTCATCGTCGTCAGAGTCAGAGACTGATCGTAGAAAGGAAAAGAAGAAGAAGAAAAGAAGTAAAAAGAAGAAGAAACGATCACGCTCATCTGTGCGTCTTCTATCTGAGTCTTGAACGTTTTAAAATATACAGGACAAGCACATTTATGTGAACGTCGGCTAATCAGTATGCTATGATTGTTTTGCAGAGTGAAAGTTCAGTAGATTCCGTTCAGGACCGAAAGAAGGATAGGAAAACTTCTAGTAAGCATAGGAGAGAAGGCAGTGCTGATACAAATGAATTGTCCGAAAGTGAGCTGGAAAAGCAACGAGCTCTGCTGTTACAACAACTCAAGTATGCTGGAGGGGACGCAGAGTAGCATTAGTTTTTACAAGTTGAATTTTTTGTCATACATTATAAAAATAATTATGTTGTTATTCATACACAATACTTATGACTATTTTAGTACATTATGCCATTTTGCGAACTTCTATTCTATTCTATCTATACGTTATAACGATTAAACAATATTAAAAATATCCGTTGAATTATTTAAAAAATTCAACTTTATTTAAAAATATTTTTCATTTCGAGTTCCTTAAACTTGTTTGTAAGTACCTGTACCAAACACCATAAGGGAAATCTGTTAAGATTGCACATAAAATGTGGAGAAAATTCCTTTTGTAGCGTGTTTGTCGTTTCATTTTACGTCAGCTCTCAGACTAGACATGCATCGTTTAATCTTTTTGTTTTTATTGAAACGAGTAGGTGGCACGTGCACTTGATCAATAGCCACTCATTAGGTAATTTGGATTGCTTGCATTTTCATCTCATCATTACCGTCATCTTCGAGTGTCAACTTGATTTCACAGTATTACGTAGGTACAAAGTAGACTCGTGAACCTGTCAAAGAGCTATTCAATCGTTCGTCATATATACTATTTCATCATAGCAAATGATGCAAATTATGTATATGATTTGACCTGTTGGTTGTTCACAGATCTAAAAGTTCGTCTACTCGACGTGTTTACAAGGTCTGGTTTTGTGTACGTAGCGTGAGCACGATCGCACTGCAACAGCAATATGCATTGTTTTATACTTGTCTTTCTTTGTCATCTATAAATATTAGATTTCTTTTGCATCACTAAAGAAGCTTCCTTGAGCTTAAAGATATATAACTATTTGTTAGAAATTTTGCAATGAAAGTTACAGGCGTTTAAAGACTATTTATCATAAAAAGATATTTATGTAAAATATTTCGAGATTCAATAATCTTTTCCGCAGAGCTTCTGACAATTCCAAAATATGAAAGCTATACATGCATGGTAAGCGTATTGGAAGCAAAAGGTAAATCTCACTATGGGGTACTGCGAGACGAAAAGGTGATTCTGCTGCAGAATTTCTGCATTAAAAAAGTAGGTATACAAGTTTACCAGGCTTTCTTGTTCCTGCTGTTAACTTTGTTTATATGCAATAATTATTGAATGACTTTCAGTCAGTAAGCAAATTTTTTGTATTATCGCTACTTCAAGGTAACAGTAAAATTGTTCATCTTCGAAAGCAAAAATAGTGACTGTAGAAGATTCCTGCTGCGCGTAGTGACTGCCAAAATCAAGTTGTTTTCTCATTCTTCACCTCAAATAGTTCAAACTTTTGACTCTCTACTCTACTTATTTAATTGAAAAGATGCGACTGTTTTGGTTTGTTTATGCTTTCATTAGGAATCAGGAATCGTGTGACATGGAGTAAGCACCATCGACATCGACTAGTTTTGCATTTGCTTATTCGACATTCGACACCCAGTTTTTATGTATGTATGTATATCTAACACCTTACATTTACATATACTGATGCGTCTAACGAAAACTCTAAAATGACTATTCAAACACTGCCAATTTTTGCTGTTTATTCAAACAAAAGTTACATAAAAATGGTTGCAAAACATACTACTTGTTATTGAACTGTTTTTCTTAACTCAAGCTGCTAGAAAGTTTATGGTAATACTTTCATTTCATAATGAAAATTTCCGCATTTTAATTTAATCTAGATTGTAAAAATAGACAAGTACTGAATTTTTTACTTTTTCAAAACCTTTCAAGTGTAGACTTGAGAAGGTACCTATTCGGTAATTATAAACTGAATACTTAGGTATAAATTGGGCCTCCAAACCATAGTGAAAGTTATTTTAAAGTGCAATGTCGTGCAAAAACTCTACAACTACAATAATAACTTGTCGGTTATTGCGGCAGTAATAAAATGACACTGATTGAGATTATAGGTAGCACAAGCCGATTAATTGACATAGTGTTAGTGTTTATATATATATATATATATATTTCAATATCAATAATTTAAAAATTTCTCCTAAAGTAATAAAAACAACGTTATACTAACCATATATGAACTCTAAATGATAGGCTACATTTAATCCCTAAGTTATTTTTTCTCATGTTCCACTTAATTTACTTTATGCATACCTATTATATGTTCAATTTACAATAATTTATACATTGTTAATAAATAATTTGTTCTTTTGCAAAGTCTTAGATTTGATTTCTGTATTTTTTTAAATAAACATTTTCAATTGTAAATACATTCTTGGGCTTTGCGCTTTAAGATAACGCATATTTAACCGTATTATGGAAAGTGCAAGTCTAAATGCAGCAATACCAACTGCCCTTGGCTCTTTTGCAAGATAGGCGCGGACCTATTCTCTGTCGTGAGCTTCTAAACTGGTAACCAACAAGTTAAAATATATAGCTATTTTCGTACAAGTTGGTGTAACCGTAAATAATGGGCTGTTGTATATGAATTAACGCGTCATGATATGAATATTTTGTCAGCATATATATTAATTTTATCGAAAACATTTAAAACCAAGTTGGCTGTTAAGATAATTTTCATTAATTAAAGTACAATGCTATAATATGATATTATTTATAATACATATCGCTATATCGCATACGCAATATGTTAAAATACCCCTTTGCAAATTTTCTACAATGATGTTGACTGCTGTTGGTCACGTTAGTTAGTCACGTAGTAATTCAATTCAACTTGATGGACGAAGCTTTTCAAGATCATGATAAAATGTAACTCACATAACACAAACTTGTGTTTTTCCGTAAAAAGTTAGCACTAAGGTACTTCTTGTGACCAACCCCATTTGTCTTTCCTATTTCCTATAACAGAAAAGTAAGAGTATATTTTACACCTGTCGAAAGCAAAAGAAAAGTGAATCAATAACAAAACAAAAGTCAATTTTCACTTGAACAATCTAATTAAAAATGACACATAGTTCATCGCATTTATGTTTTCACAAATGAAAGTAATAATTACTTTTAACTTATAAACTGATAATAATAATTATTATCAGTTTTAAAAGTTTAGATCAGTAAATCTTACAAATTTAATGCGTATGGTAGAATGATTCCAAAAACGAAGATTGTCATATAGCAGCTTACATTAGGCCTTTACTTTCGAAGCAGTTTATGCTATTATTACAAGATAAATAAACTCTAGAATCCGGTACACTTTCTCAATTAAAATAGGAGAAACATTGACGAGCTGAACTCAATAATGTAATTCCAAACAGTTTTACTGTTTACTATCATCTAGCCTTTCCATTCGAGTTTCTAGTGCATTTATATGACAATGCAGGGCAAAGAGACAAGACAATACGACTCCATATACTACATCCAATAACGATTGCTCTTCTTTTACATAAATTTGAATTTCCAAATGCTTATTTACCGACGCGACGCCAAGTTCACTGAAATCGTGTGATCCATTAAAGCAATGACGACACTCATCTTTTTGAGAAGTCATGTTTTTCAAAGGTTGTATAGGTATAAATGTTATTTAATGATTTTACAGCTTTCTTTCTCAAAAATTCATTAGAAAATTTCAGATTAATAATTTCTTTGTAGATTATGCATGATTATGCGAATCAAAGTACTCAAAACATGACACATCATCACGAGTTTCTGCTAAAATTCACTCATTAACAAAATATAGTAAGAAAAACGTTGTTTCAAAAGCTAAAATATGTGTGATATAATTTGCATTACACTATTGGAGTACACTTTGATACATTATAGCGTTTCTAAAAGTTTATCGTTACAACAAATTAATGATTGTAAATATAAACATTTTTTGCATACTATCATACTTATCATTTTGATTTTTTTCTTTTACGTCATTTTTTGCTCATGCCAAGTCATGCACTGTCACCGGAAGGGAAAAAAGCTACAATTATATACCCTTCTTGCAAACTTTTACTTCACTTTGTCGCAATTGCAGCAACTTTTACATGAGAATTCATTAAGTGACATTAGCAAAAATATCATTAGTAAAATGTTTATTTCATAATCAACAAAAGTATATAATTGTTCATTATCTTAATTTAATTCAGCATGCTATGAAATAAGTGTCATTTCATTGCACAAGTTTCCAAAAGCAGAACTGGTTATCAAATTGTAAATTTCAGTTTTGATGCTTCTAAAATGGTGCCGAGTGCCGACTTCACTTTTGTTTGTTTGTTTTTCATTTCATTTCATGTCCCCCGCAAATGGAAATAATTTTGAAGGGCATAGGTTGTAGTAATTATGCTACTGACTGATTACTGATGTGACATATATACATTTACTTATTGACTATTGCAATATTGATAGCTATATATCAAGCTTTGCAATATTATTGTGTGAGTAGCTGCAAACTACTAGTTGGCTTTGACATTACTGCGTGTGTAAGTTCAAACTTCAAACATCATCAACTTACTCATGTGCCATGTCATGTGCGTGATAGTGATGATGATGATGCAAAAGTGCATTACTGTAGCATTCATATTTACATATGCATACTTGTTAGTATGCACGTTTGCACGTAACAAATGATGCTAGTTGGATGTATATACAATAATACATACGTCTTTGTAAATAAGAACATTTTAAAAAAGGGCATATGAAGAATTGAAGTTGTTAAGTTCAAGGTAAAAAGCAGCAAGAAGAACATTAAAGGAAGTGAGTCTCTACTTCTGTCTATTAACGACTTAACGAACAACTCTGTCATCATGAATGGCAAGCTAACGCCAGTATATGTGTTGTATGTAGTTTTTAAATATTTAAATAATGTACATTTTCTGATTCCTCACCTCTCTGAGAACCATGAGCAGTGCATGCGTACCCACAACAGTCAGAGCAAAAAGCAAAACAAATTATTATTGTCGCAGTGTGTACAGTGTGCCACTGAACATCAATTTAAAAAAAATAAATGAGACTCAAGAAGAAACAGTCCTTAGAACTTGTTTTCTACTTATCTGAACGTTTTGAAATAAACGTGCGATATGAGAGGAGTGTGCCTGTGGTGTGGGTAGGTGGATAGATGATACAGGTGTATGTAACTTTTCATAGATGCATTTACTTTTTTGTCAATAGAACATGATACATTAGTTAGATATTTTTTTAAAACTTTGATTGCGTAGCACCTTTAAAAGGAAGGAAGAATAGATGCTCGGGTCAAGTAGTTGGTCAGATTCCAACAGGCGAACATCTATTTTGTGTGTCTATTCTCAGTGAACTTTTTATCGGAAAAGTCGTATAGATAAAGATAAATTAAAATGAAGGTTCTCGTGGTAAGAAAAATAAAAGTTTACTTGAACAATAAGAATTTTGAAGTAGTAGTTTAACGATTTTCGAGGAAAATATTTAAGAATTTTGCTCCGGAGAGTGTGGATATGGTGTTTTTTTTACTTCTGAGATTATCTCTCAGATTAACAGAATGTGTTTTTGTATCTCAGGTACTAGCATCTTTTGGGATGCTGGTTTCAGCTGCCCCTAATTATAGCCAACAACATAGTCAACAACAGTACGGTCCTCCACCTTCTCACCAACAACATCAACAACAACAGCCACAACACCATCCGCAACAACAACCACAGCAGCAACAGCAACAACAACAACAGCAACCATTTACTCCAAGTATAGGGTACAATGGACCATCCCCTCCGGTAGATAGAATTGGTTTTGGTCCATCGCCTCAGTACGGCAGTCCGCATTCCGGCTATCCAGGTGGCGCAGGAGGCTATAGTGGAGGAGGTGGCGGTGGCTTCGGTGGACCTGGTGGTGGTCTTGGAGGGTTAGGTGGCTTGGGAGGAGGAGGCGGTGGTGGCGCACCTGTTATTCATAAGCACGTTTATGTACATGTTCCCCCACCAGAACCACAGGCCCCACGACAACGTAGACCTGTGGCTCCTCCACCACCACCCCAAAAGCATTACAAAATTATCTTCATTAAGGCTCCTACTCCACCTCCACCAGAAATTCCTGAGATTCCACAACTGCCACAGACAGAAACAAAGACTCTTGTCTACGTACTTGTCAAGAAGCCCGAACCAGCTCCTCCAATAAGGTAAAACCTATCTTTTTAATTTGCAGCATAAGAGGACGTTTATTTTGTTTCTACAAAGCCTTTATTTTGATTAACTTTTGTCTTATAGAATCCCAGCGCCAATTCCCACCAAGCCTAGCAAACCTGAGGTCTACTTTATCCGTTACAAAACTCCAGGTGGTGACGGTCCTGGAATCGGCGGAGGAGCTGCCCCAGTATTATCTGGCTTCACTGGTGGTGGTGGCGGCGGAGGCATCGACTATTCTGCAGGAGGTGGAGACATTGGATCAAATACCATTGGTACTGATTATACTCCTGGTCCAGAGTATGGTGCTCCATCTTACTAGGAAACTCCAGTCATTAAACCCAATGGGACGATTTTAACCATGGCATGAGGTAGGGACTGACAAAGAATGGTGAAAAGCTTTTCTCCCTAAACTCACAAAACCACATACACAGCACATTGGATCTAAATGCCGAATTTTTAGACTTAATTGACATCGGTGGACTTATTTATTTCTAATATTTGACGTACTCTAACAAAGACATTTTTACACGGCTACTGCGTGTATGTATGGCATTTTAATATCTACATGGACTTGTTTTTTGAATATATGATAATATTGTGTGAATGTGTGACAGATGTGACTTATCATTTACGTTTTATAGTTTATTTAATGCACATCTTTGTGTTCTATACAGTCTGCTTGTGTGTCTGCTTTATTTGTGATGAATGCTTTTACATATAGTTTTATATGAATGCCAAAGATAGGGAATTTTTAAATGTTAAGATGAAAAGTCATACTTTTGGTTTAAAAAATTCAAAACCTTTACGCATTTTTGTGGAAACAGACCGGTTCTTACTTTTGCCTATTTTTTGCTAACTTTAAGAAGAAAATACTTGAACTTAACAAATCGAGGTCGATGCAAAAACCCAGTGTAAAAAAGTATTAGTATTAACGATAATACCAATGTTTAAAATGTATTGTTATTTGGTTAGCAATGTCATGCTGTCGTCGCATGATATTGTTTTCAATAAAAAAGTCAGATTTCGTAAGAAATACTTGGTTTCATCGGATGTGAAATTTTTTATTATTATTATTACTTATTATTGAATGAATGAAAGGGCGTAGCATATCGTTGGCGTTTTATTGCCTTTTGTTCACGATCACCTTCACTTTCATTTGAAGGCAAGAAAAAAACAAGCATCTTTTTGCACAATGGGAAAAGCTAGCGAAAGTGAACATGACACGGCACGGCAAGTCGTTATGTAAATTCATTTAGAAAGTGAGAATGAGTGCACGCTCACACGCACGGTTATATACGTCATTGTATATATGACTGTGAGTACTAAACAAAACTAATCGTAAATTGTCAGTAGTTCTCTTGCCGATGTATTCGAAACCATGATAGATTCTCGTCGTTAAAAATACTAATGTCATGTTAGCATAACCAATTCCCTGCATAACAAGGAAGATGAAAATGCTGTTGAGCTGACAAACAAAAAGTAAATCTGAAGATGAGCATTTTGAACTAATAAACAATTTTCTAGTAAACAATTATTCTAAAAAACAAGAAAAATCATGCATATATTAGCATTAAAATGGTTAAGTTTGCATCAAAATAAAGCATAAAAGTCGTAGCTTACATTTGGCTAGTAAAATTGCTACTCATTTTCATCTCATCTATTTACCAAGTACGTCGGGTGAACTTTCATGGCCTATCTCTCTCTCGACTATAGGCATAGGCATGATAGCATGCAATATTATCATTTTTGACTTTATGAAAACCGGATAGGCACATGGGAAGTAACCAGTAAGTACAATAATAATACACAGGTATCCATCATTTACTTCATGATGAGTACCAGGTACCATTTGTGAGTATGAGGTACTGGCATCAGGTCTTTAATAAGCTTATATCCTCTTTAAAATGATGATAATGTGCATCGTAAGATGAACGTATGTATTTATGCCGCCGGTAAATTAAAACCAGCAGCAGACATATATGCATGACTGACCATGAACACTTTTAATCTCACTTAAACTCTTCATTTCATGACACACGATACATAATAATTGCTGGTAGTACAAATGACACGATAATAAAGCACGTGGGTACCTATACCTTCACCAAAAAAACAATTGTAGGAAAATAAAGAAGTGTGAACGAAAGTATAATTTAACTTGCTTGCCAGACAATCAATTTTAATAATTTAATAAGCATTTTACAAGATGATGTGTTTCAACCTCTTCCTTTTTTGGGTAAAGTAAGATTTTTTTAAAAAAAGCAGCGATTCGATTGGTGTGAAGATGGAGCTCTTTTCACCAAATGACTTTTCTGCTAGTAGTGTACTTACTGTTGTAATCAACGTCAGTTGCGGCCTTAATCACAATAAATATTCATTATCATACTTTCTCTAAAGTTCACACTGATCATTGATCCTTTGTTGTTTCNTCATTATCATACTTTCTCTAAAGTTCACACTGATCATTGATCCTTTGTTGTTTCCTTTGAAAATGTAAAAGCATGAAGATCCCATCATTTTATTCTAATAACCTTATTTTTAATAGAAGCAGTACACCGTTACTATTACTGAACACGATAACAAAAATAATGAACTCTTTGATGTTCGAGGACGACCGAAGCTTTAATAGTGTGAATTAGCAATAATCGCATACTGACAGGACTAGTTTTTATATTTAAAAAATGTAGGTAGGTTCATATATATGTACACAGTGAACTTGGTATATTTTGTAAGTAGCAAACGTTAGCAAATGTACTAAAAAATGCCTCCAACTTAATTATAATTGTTTTTCATTCTAAGCTAGCGCCAAAGTCATTTACTAGCAACATGAATTTTTATGCACTTACACTTTTTAGTCGTTTTTACAATAAAAGGCGACTGCAAATGATTATTAGAAATCCATTTTTACTCATCATCAATCATTTTTTAGTACTTAACGTTTTTGTTCTTATTACTTTTTTTATCTATCAGTACTCAAACAGACCAAGCAAAAATAAAAACCTAAAACCAAAGTACCCATTTACTATCTTGCTTCTGGGATATTACATTAAAGGAAAATACCTAGACAGAAAACGTGTTTATGATTTCGATTTCATTGACTTCACGTTGTAGAAAATAATGCCCTTGAGGAACTGTAATTTCCCTGATGAAAATTACGAGCAGCAAACGCAACAAAGTAAGAAGTTCATTACGTGAGATTTTTGTGACTTAACGTGACTTCTTGTCAAAAGTTGTGAAATGCATACATACGAACATGTTGTACTATTAAAAGTTCAAGCTCACATTGTTTTATTTTGAAGAACTTGAAATGCTCAAAATTTAAAGATGCGTCTAGTGCCATTTTTTTATAAACGTGCAATTTAATTGTCAAGTTCAATGCTCACTGAAATTCATAAATGTATAAATAAACTTTTCTTCTTTGCGGAGGAAGTCGTCTAATCACTTAAGAAAATAAAAGCATTGACTTAAGTATACCTACCTACCTTATTTGACATGACCACAGGCTATTAGATACGTGCATCTTGATTTTAAAAAAACTTTATGTACATGGTCAGGAGGATTAATCGATCTTAGATGAAGATAATATTCAAGTTTATCAATGACTATCGTATAGGAAAGCAAGAAACAATGTCGACTTACTCGTGATGCGATTATACTAAAATTTCATATTCCATAAAATGAAAATTTGTACATATACCTAGTCTTTAACATGATCATCTTTATTTTGTCTGTCAGTTGTGCTTGAGTATTACAATATTGTTTGTACGTGACGATTTTTTACATTCAGTTAAAAAATTATGGGGATTATACATAGTTGCAGTAGCAGTGGTAGCAAACATAAAAATTCATAACGTAATGAGATAGCTCGGCTTGCCATTAGATATTGTACGCTGTTTATAGAACTCTTGTTGTTAGTAAAACTGTGAGGGTACTGCTTGAATCCCCAATCAAATATTACAAACTGCCCTTGTACATGTATCTATTGCGATTTTAAGTGCAAGTGAAAGCGGTCTGACTACTTTGGAATGCAGTTTAATATGCAGTTATTTCTACGCTCACACTCTTACTTCATGGGTCACGCGTCGTGTAGCTAAAGAGTATACATGCATAAAGACATGGTTTGAGTTTGAATGATGAGCATGTCGACTCTCCACCTGTGTGTCTATCGATAAGTAACTATCAAATTTCCTATATTATTTGCAAAAAGTACAACTTAAGCAAAGTAACTGCCTAAGTACATTACCTTCTCCATGCTTCCGATCTAGGTATATAACAAGTAGGTAAGGTGAGTATGAGAATATCCTAGTTTGGATTCGTACAAAGTATTTTTAAACGGTCTCGTTTGACGACATCACTTTAAAATACATTCAAGCGTAATGCTATAATTACTATGAAGTCATCATTTTATGATCATTGAAGAAAATGACATCGTATGCCTTTGTATATTATGAGCACTTGCATGTGCCATGTGCCGTTTTGGCCTTTTGCCCTTTCTAGTTTTTGTTGTTTAGAAATTACAATAAATAATATGCAGGCGTTAGAACAACCAACCTCTACTCTACTGGTTGTAAGCTGCCATACTAGTTGCGTTACACACTTCACAAACAATATTATTGTCATATAATATGTAAATTAACTAGTTGAAAGATAAACAAAAGTAAGAATTATTTATTTATTAAATTAAAGAATCTGTCATGTTTATCAGCACAGCTTTAAAATTTGCTAAAAATTATATAACATAAATAGAAAATAAGTTAACTTAATATGCTTGTAAATTAATTATAAAATACTAAATAAATACTACTATGCACCGTAAACTTTATCGTTCATAGGGTTCATGACTTCAGAAGTTTCAGGGCTCTTGACCATTTCACTTCGTTTCATGAAGCCACCACCATAATTGTTGTCCATAGGCTTAGGATCCATTTGTCCGTACGGCATTGACATGGGACTTTCTAAAGTTGAGTACGAGGGTACTTGGAAGGATCCTGTGTTCACAAACAAACAGATTTTTTAAAATGAAAAATAACTGTATTTTATTTTATTACAAAAAAAGTTGATTTTTTACCTGATGGTGCTGGATTATATGAAGCCTGTGGTTGCTGCATTCCATACTCCTGCTGTGGGGATGCTGAAAACTGAATGGTAATTCCATTGCTGGCTCCATATTGCATGTTATCATACCCTTGGGAAGCAGGACCCATTGGAGTTCCATAACTTGTTGAAGGAGAGTTATATCCCTGGCCGTCTGCATATGTTGGTGCAGGGGCACTATAAGCTCCTGCAGGCTCATTGTACCTTTGACCCTGAACTGGTTGATAGGAAAAACTTAACTGGCTGCCCACGTTTGGATTGTAGCTGGGAGCTGGTGCAGCAGGTTGATTGTAGGTATTTCCATAATTGGCTGGCTGAGCCTGTGTTGGATAGGATTGAGAAGTCAATTCATAATTTAGAATTTGTGGTTGAAGTTGTTGGTTGTAATCCTGTGTGGGCTGATTATAGCTTTGTTGGGATGCAGTAGACGGTGAGTAATTAGGCGCTGCAGGTGAGTAACTTGGGGCTGCAGATGGAGGAGCAGCTTCATAGTTTGTAGGTGCAGGAGAAGCCGGAGGTCCATAATCTGGAGCATTGAAAAAAATTTATCGAAGCATTGCAAATTTTTTACTGTCAAAACTTTCTACTTTGTACTTACTACTTTGTTGACGAGTTGGTGGACTCGGGGCATTAAGAAATCCCGTTGGATATGAAGGAGGATGTGGTGGAGGTGGCAGTCCTGTTCCTATATCTACTCCGTATGGAACAGGTCTCAGAGATAACCCATCAAATTTATGGAATTTCCACAAGGGATACATTCCGAATCCAGCAACATCAGGAATGTTGTGCGAGGGGGCAGGAGCTGATGCAAAAGGGTTGAGACTGTACAAGTGGTCGAGAAAGCCTCCTCCACCACCAACCGGGCCAACTCGTTCTTGTGCTGGTGGTTGCTGGAGGGCAACCGTTCCACCGTTTGCTACACATACTGCGGCACAAAACACTGTTGCACTTAACACGGTTACACACCTCCTTCCTCGCTGTGCAAAGGAGAACGTAGAGTAAAAAGCAAACAGAATTTTTTATAAGAAACATGATGATGATCATTGTATCAAGATGCTGTTCAAGTTTTTCCTTCCTGCTTTAAAATTACATTACGCTTTCCCTACCAAACACAATGACTATGTATGCCAAGCAAGATAAAAAACATTTTTTTTATATTTTAAGTGAAACAAGAAAATACTGTTTTTAAAACTTTAAAGTAATAATAATGTAATAATCTAAAAGCGAGAATAGCTTACCCGTTGAAACCCTGTGGGAATCATTCTCCTACTTTGCCTGGAACGAAAATTCGTATTTGATGTGCGTAGCTTGTATGTATGAACCTAGCTGCTAGTTATGCTAGCAGTGAACTGTTTTTCAACGATTTAAACTAGTAAAATGAACGTAAAACACGAGAATACGTTTACTTTTATATCTGCGTAGAACAAAAAGGCAAGCCTTTTCAACCTGTTCCAAAAATAATACTGGAATTGCCATCATGATATTGCACAACAAATGTACACGGGTTCTATTCATCCCTTTCTCCACAGTCACGTGCGTACTTTGCAACATGTACATAGATCCGGATGGGGTTAAATAAAGTAAAAACAAGATGCAAGTATGAATGAATAATAGGTAATATGACTTGCATTTGCATTATTATTATTATTATTATGTGAATGAAAAGGGACTGGCAAGATGATGGTTTCGTACAAAAGTTCATCAAGGCAAGGGTGTATGAAAGGTAAGAAATTTTTCACATTTTACACTTGTTAAATGTTAGCATGTTGAGCCTCCAGCTTAAAACTAGAATCATCCAAAAAAGCACCCTTTTTATTTTATAAATTCCTGGATGGTCCCTTGTCTAAACACAATGTAGAACATAACAATAGTTTTAAGATATCATTTCCATTACTTCATTTTCACTTTCTTGAATTCAATCAGAGATAAAGGGAGACTATTCAGAGGGAGAGTAAGAACAACGAGTAAATATGAAAGTGCATAGATCCACGCTATTTTTGGGTCAACAATAAAAGTTAAGGATCTCACCAAAAAGTTTCGCTTTCTATGGCCTGGAATTCTTTGTGCTAACCATATTCTCACTATAGTTGAATAAAGGAAAGTGAAAAGGTGAAGGTGGACGTGATGGGAGGGAATGATGACCAAAAACATGTAAACGATGATGATCTTCGGTAAAAGATCTAAACCAACAAAGTCATTTATGATGACAATAAACAAGTTTTTATTTTCCGATGTATAATTTAAGAATCTTTGCTGCTCATTACAAGGTCGTACATTGCATTCACTTTATTGTTGATAACCGAATTAATTTATTTGGTGGAAAAATTCAATTATTGTAGTGTGAGTGTGTCTTGCTCGACTTCCAACAAATGCCAATTTTTATAGAAAGCTGGTTGCACAAAAAAGCTTCAACAAATAATATCATCTCTTGTAATGCAACTTTCTAAATAGAATTACCGAATTTTATTCACTTTATTTTTTTCGATACAGCCATTATTAACAGCATAAAATTATTTTAAATTGATATCTGATACTTACATATACTTCAAATACATATTTCACATTTGATTGATTACATTTTACAATTGGCATTAATAATAGTTTATATAGTCTATACATACGACCTAATCTAACGACCACATAGACATGTATAACTTGGAGCATATACCACATAAATCCATTTATCATCAATCAACATCACATATTCAAATACTTGGAAAAAGTTAGACTTATGTATCATTTGCAAATATTAATGGTATTTTAAGATGAATGTTCAGGAATGAAAATGCTTAAAAACAGAATATTTTTCAATTTGTAAACCAAAGGTAAAGGTTGCAATTACCAATACAATATAATATAAAATAGTTTCAACCAACTAACTACATAAAGAACTGTCACAAAGTCACTGTTTTCTACTTTAATACGAATATGATATAAGTTAACAGTTAAAATGTTTCATCCTTAAGTTTAATTTAGTTTTCTTCTTAAATGTAGATGGACTTTGATGACTTGGATGGGACGAGACATTAGATAAAACTTAATATGCAAGTGCTGAGAATTATTTTTTTAGATTGCTTTTATTCTATTAATGTACATACATTATTTACAACAAGACAGACTCAGGAAGGTTAGAAATTTATCAAGTCTACGTAATACATATTATTCGCCTTTTTGACTCTATCTAACACAAATAAATACTGCATACCGTTTACCTTACAGAAAGAGTGCAACTGTGCAGATGACAGGATGTCTTTAAATTTTCTATCTCGGTCTGCTTAACCATTAGTAAAATCAATACATTGTAATGTAAACCCACAATTGTATCCTTTCTAGTCTATTCATAAACTAACACCAAATGAACATTTACACTTTTACTTTTCAAGGTGTTCAAGCATATAAATACAAACAAACAAACCATACCTTTCTCACAACATTCTACACCTACCTTTGTGATTGTGATACATATTATATTGAATATTGAAGTATGTATGTGAAAACAGAATGTATAAATTCTTAATGTGCTACAAATATTTAAAATGTCTTAACTAGTACAAGTATTTGCGAAGAAAATATTAAAATGCTCAAAAGAAACCTTGAGACTTTAGCTTTTTTGTTTATAGTAACTAATAAATGTACTTTGTTTCAGCTTTTATGTAGTGAGAATCAAGATGCATTGGTATTAGTGTTTTTTAAGCAAATTAAATACAAAGCAGATATTTTGAAGTTTAATTTACAATTTACACTGAGACTATTGTTATTTGCATAACCTGTGTATGATGCCAACTATTTTAATGATTGTACGCAAGAAAACTAGATACCAGTGACAAACTTTTAGTTAACGATAGAACATTAATGAAAAGACATACTAATATTTTTTACCATCACGATTGGCTTCGACGAGAGGTGTGCATATTGTGTAACTGGCATTTTTAGTAACGTGACGTAAAACTTATATTTTCATTTTTCAATTTCTCTTTACTTCATACCTTTCCTGTCCGAGTCCACATAAGAGTTATCCAGCACTGGCAGTTGTACAAAGCCACCTCCGGGATTGGAGACAACGGCCGCCGAAGGAACTCCGTTTCTGGAAATCATGGCTTTAACTACATCGTCACGACCAGGCGCGTATTGTTGTCCGGTTGACCTTTTGTAAATTGTAGCACGATCCGGAATTAGCTGAATGTCTGATGGTGCTGAATAAGCCCGACTCTGGTCGTAGTCGCTATTGAAGAGCTGAAAATGTACATGACATACGTATGAGTATTGGTCTAAAAATATTACTTTATACATCTGTCACATTGGTTCGTGCATTAAGAAAAATGTGTGAAGTGGCCTTCAATTTTTCTTTTCCTTAATTTTACATTTCAACTTTGTAGACAGCACAAATCAAGTAAAGGAAGCAAAGTCAAAAGAAATGAGGACCTCCCATAAAGCTTAATAGTCTAATGGTCAATGGCTACAAGAATAAAGATAACGACATGAACATGTAATGTAAGGGTTACGGACACGGAAACGGATGACTTTCAAATACAATTTTTTAGGGTAGGGTAGATTTTGTTAGTGACGACAAAGGCATGATGACTTCATCAAAACGGAGATTACACTTCACTTTAAAAATGACATTGACCGGACTTTATATCTCCGTCTTTACTACAAGACATGATGATCGTGTAAAATGTACTCCAAGTACCTAGTTTTATTACAACTTTTGTAACTTTCGCTTTCTTTTTCGCTTCCTCTCGGATGTCAATGTCATAATTTCATCATCTTGTCTTTACTCACTTTTTTATATTGCTGAACCAAAAAGAAGACTTAATTCAAACTATTTAATAACAAAAAACTTACATCTTTCAGCAACTCTCTGAGTCTTTCCAGACGATCTTCCTGGGATCTAGTTGGGAGGTATCGGGCAGAGACACACATCATTGTGGACGTTGAAGCAAGAAATGCTGCAGCAAGTAGTACTAGGGTAACTCGAACTGACATTTGACTTTCCATTGTGTCCTCTCGACTCTTGAGCGCCTTTTTCGTGATGTGTAGGTTCACTGTGTAATTAAAATAGTAAAAATGTCTTATCTCTATAATCAACATCAATTTTTATATTGTCACAATATTTTTTTTAAATATGCCTGCGTGATTGCTGAAAATAACGTGGTATGCAATGAAAGACTACAAAATAAAGTAAGACTCCAGCAATGCTGGTCAGCAAATCGTGATACAAAAGCCGTTTGTATCGACGACAAACTATTTTTCAGACATTCAAGGATGAACATAAAAGCCTCAAGCTTCCATAAAATTTTAAATTAATGAAGTAGATGACATTTCAATGCCCTGCTGCAGCTTACTACATTACTCAAAATCACAAAAAAAACTTT
>JAHZMT010002429.1:0-14929 GCA_027743785.1 Sinhomidia bicolor
GGATTGGGCATTTTACGGCTTGACATGATGTCAGCCTTTTATTATTATTTATGCTTTCTCTCTTTACGTACAACAGATAGCAAAAAATAGCACGAACGAATATCAGATTTAAAATAAAATGCCAAAAAAATGTTATCAAATATCCAGTTTTTTGTCCAGTAAATAGAGTGAGCAAACATTTTTTTCGAATGAAACAAAAATAAGTGTAATGTCTGTCGGTCGGGAAAGCGAGAAATGCCTACATTCCTTTATTGTCATTGCTGCTTCTGTGTCATGGGGACTTTTTATGTATCTTCAAAAAGTTAGATGACCCCGATGACCCTTCATTCATATTAATTAATACCAAGAGGTAAATTAAAATTGGCGTCCGTTGTTCTTATAATTAGATGCACTTTGTTTTTGTGACAAACTTTCACTGCAAGACTATATATGTACAAAGGTTACAATGGTAAAACGGAAAAAAGGCAACAACAAAACAGGAAAATCCTCTGGCAGAACAGCGAAGAAGGCAAAATCAACAGTTACAACTGGCGGTGACAAAGTGGACACGACTATCGACAATAATGCTGAAAGACCCGTAATAAAATCGCCTTTGGACACCCACGGGTATAAAGTTGTACATCAGGCCAACAACGGTTTGAAAGGCCTTCTTGTATCCACTTGCATACATTCAAGCACGCTTGAAAACGCAAGCAAATCTTCCAAAGAAACAAGGAGTTGTGCCTTTGACCAAATTTTCGAGTTTAACCAGACTCATGTCAACTTTAAAACAAAAACAAGTGTGCAGGAGGCGGAGTCAGAGGGGGAGGATGAGGAAGAAGAAGAGGAGAGTTTAGACAGCGACGAGAATAAAACTTTAAAGTTTTTAAAGGCCACAAAAAAGCAGCAAATGGCATGGGCATCTAAAAGAAAGAGGGTCAGAAAGGTTCCTAAAATGTCACCAAAAATAAAGTGCACAAAAGGCGTTCACGAGCAGGATGACGAGATGCAAAGTTTTTGCAACACAAAGTGCATTGGAGTGCTGTACGTCAAAGCAGGCTTTATCCAGGATCCCAAGGAGCTTCCAGGAATGGCTCACTTTTGCGAGCATGCCATATCTCTGGGAAGTAAAAACTACCCGGAAATCGAGGCGTTTACAAAGTTTGTCGAGATGAATGACGGAATGTACAACGCGAGGACAGAGCACGAGTGCACAATATACTACTTTTACGTCAACTACGAAGAAATCACAACGGCACTCGACATGTTTTCAGACATGTTTACCAACCCCATTTTTAACCGTAGCGGCTTGAAAAAGGAGATTGACAACATTAACTCTGAGTTTGAGATAAAGCGAATGTTTGATGAGCTACGGCATTTGGCCATTATCCAATCCTGCATTCGGGAAGATCACCCCGCGAATAATTTTGGGTTTGGCTCGAAAGACTCGCTAACCGATGAGAATATTATGGCCAAGTTGAAAAAGTGGATTGACACTTTTTACTTTGGAGAAAACATGATATTTGCTTTACAGGGGCCGCTACCGCTGGAAAACCTGAATAGCTTGTTTGAGAAATTTGCATCCAACATGCCTGGGAAAAGTGACAACTCCAATATTACAAGGCCCTTGCCCACACCTACTAAAAGAAGGCTACATCAACCGCTACCCTTTGACATGGAGAAATGGCACCAGCTCTATCACATGGACATACTCCAAAGCACAAACTTTATGAGCATTTCCTGGCCACTGGACCCAAAATTTGGCAAGGACTTTGAAACAAAACCCATTTACTACTTCAGCTACATATTCTGCCACAAGGGGGAGGGGAGTTTGGACCGATATTTGAAGCAAAAAGGATGGATAACTTCATTGTACGTGAACACGCCAGACAGCTCCTTTTTCTGTACAGAATTCTACACGATTTTCAGCATCAGCTTGGAGCTCACTGCGGAGGGTCTCGAGCAGCGAATGGAAATTCTCAAGGTGGTACTCAAATACGTTAAGCTGTTGCAAGAGAAAAAGGCGTCCCCGTCAATTTTCAATGAAATTCAGCAGCTGCAAGCAGACATTTTTCATTACAGAAGTGACATGAATCTAAGCGATCCCACATTTGGACGAAGATTTGATGACCGGGGCGTTAACGAAACACTTTGGTCGCTGTGTCACGCCTTGTCAAAGACTCAAGTGGATGAAGAGGTGCTGCTGAACACATACCTTGTAAGAAAATTTGATGCCAAGGTGTTGGACGCTTTTGTAAGATGTCTGCAGCCTTCAAATGCAATGGTGGTTTTTGCTGCAAAATGTTTTGGGAAAGGAGCAACTCATAATGAACGGTGGTATCAAACGGGATATTACACAAAGCCAATGCCCCAGGAATTAATTGACGAAATTAGAAAGGGTCCAGCTGTCCCCAAACTGGGCTTTCCCCAAAGAAATCCCTTTGTCGCGGTTAGCTTCTGCTATCAAGCAGACAAGGAGATAAAATACAATAAAATTAAAAAACGAAGCGATCTACTCGTCTACGACTCGCTAAAAGGGTATCTCACTTATGGAAACTCCAAATGTCAAAGAGGGCTGCTCCCCTCTGCTCAGTATACCATTGACTTTGAAAGTCCTGCTTTGGAAGATGACTCGCATTTGATAAATGCACCGTGTTCAGCTCTGTTTGTGTCTCTGCTAAGATATATCTTGGAGGCAGAGTTGGGACCGGCGCTTTGCTCCCTGATTTCCCTTGATATAGAAGGCTACCCGGGCTTTATCCGAATTGTTTTGTCGGGTCCATCCCCCAAACTACCAGACTTGGCACAGAAAATACTGGCCACTTTGGAAAATGTAAAGGAGCAAGTGGGCCAGTACAGAAATACTATAAAGGACTTGTCACGGATTCAGATTGGCTTTTATAAATTGCTTATGAATGAGCCAGAGAGTTGCGCAAATGAGTTGCTCCACTACTTATTGAGCTACCGTGCATATTTTCTTTCCGATTTTGTTACCATGCTTGAAGGTGAGAAATTAATTAATGAATAATTATTACTACGCTTGTGTTTATAAACTTGCCCCAAAACTTCACAATTTTAACTTGTGGCATATTAAAAATCTACCAGAGTCGATAGATCACCAAACCTTTTTGATATTTGTAAGTAAATTCAAGAAAAAGCTGTTTATCAACGGCTATTTAAATGGTTGCGTGACTGAACACCACGCCGTGCAGGTAGCCCAGCGTGTGGGTAAGTTTCAGTGCGAGCCGTATGTAAAGAAAATGGAGCACAATGCTACCGACCACACCATGCAACTTCCGTTTGGAGAACGGTGTCTTCTCGTGTCCACGAAAAGCACAGCAAATCGAAACGTGGTGGTGCTCAACTACTATCAGTTGGGATCCCCGTCGAGTAGGGAGGAGAAGGAAATGTTGCTTGCGATCAGTGGCTATCTTGGAGAAATTTGTTTTGAAGAGTTGAGGTACATACTTTTCATTGTCAAAAAATACAATAAAATAATTTTTAGAAAGCTGAAATAATTATTAGTTTTAATGTAGAACAAAGCATAGTTTGGGATACTACGTGGAAGCTTCGCTTAATGTCATAAACGGAATTTACGGGGTGACCGTAAGCAAATAATATTTTAAAGCTGGCTTATCATATTGGAAGTATTGGAACAATAATTTAATGTGTGATGATAAATGACAGTATTTTGACATGCCATTAATTAGGTATTTGTCCAAGGAGCAGCGGACACCCACACTTGCGGCTACATTAATGAGCGCATGGATGACTTTTTGCATACCGCATTCAACAGCAGTTTCCCAACTCCGGCCAAGTTCCAAAAGACAATCATTCCTTGGGCAAAGGAAGGCATCAAACTGGGCTACAAGACTACCAAGGACTTTTACGAAAGCCATTTGATTTCAACAGGGGAGCACTTTCGAAAGTTGTCGGTGCAAATTCAGGGCTTTCAAAGTAAAAAGTCTACTCCTTTGAAGCCATCACAGCTGAGCACAAAAGTCGAGTTGTACTCTTCGGGGAAAAAGCTAACTCGTTGTTCAGAAGGAAGTACCTGTGGACTGAGCAAGTACTCAAATTATCTTCATTTGCTTCTAAAAGACGTTAAAGAAGAAAATGGGTATTTTATAACGGATGTTCACAAGTTTAAAGATGACCAAACCTTTTTACCTAATTGTGAGCATCTTGACTTTTCCGATGATGACGACGAGGAATAAAAAAATGTGATTGATACGCATGTATAAGTAGCTAGGTGTATACGTTTTAAAAGTGAAAACGACCAGGATAAATATATACATACTTTAAACTACTTGTATGCCAGTTTTGTTAACATTTAAATGTCAAACATAATAAATAAATTAAACTTCAAGTCACTGGTTAGCTTGTAATTTTTTATTTTACTTTTTTACAATCTTAGCATTCAGCTAGCATACAGTCTGCCTGAATAATGTACATTTTTTTGCCATGCATGCATAAAAATAATACACCGTGTGTTATAGTGTGTTCATTGCAATGATGATAAGCCATACCTACTACAACGAATACTATTTTATTGACATCAAAGGAGTGATATAGCTTTTACATCACTTTGTTCTCGGCGCGTTTGCAGTTTGCAGCAAAACAATTTCAGTTGTGAATATAAAGCTGATAATTGAGATGAAAAACTTTCGGGTGATCATAAAAGATCCAAACAAACTTATTCCGGTAGGATTACATATAAATGTACGCTCCAGTCTTTCCAACTGGAAATTTTTTAAAAAATTAAGTTTTTCCAAATTTTAAATAAGTAAATTACAACTAATTTGTAAAGTGATACTTAAAATACTTAAATTTTTGCTTATCTTACCGATAGCGAATACAGTGAATTAGGACATTTCTGTAAAATCCTGGTAATCCCATGGCTGACATGATGCACCTCGGCAGCAAAATAAGTGACTATTGTCACCCTAAACAAAAACTGCACAAAGGCAAAGTAAACGTAGTAGGATTGCTCTGGGGAGAACTTGGAGTACGGGGCAATCCAGTTCAAAAGATTGATCACGATAATGTACATGTTTGCGCCGTAGCAAGCCAAAATCAGGGGAGCAATAAACTTTTCAATTTGTAGAACTAAATCCGACAGCATCACAAATTCATCTCTGATTGAATCCCACGTTAACGTGAGAAATCGTCCCTCTGCAACAATTTTGGACTTGATCAAGTTCACTGTTAGCGGCTTTGTGGGACTGGAGTGCATTGTGTGCTGCTGTTTTTGATGGTGATGCATCATCAACTGATTCACTTCAATGTTCATTATTCGAAATTTTTCCGCAATGGCACGACTAAGCACAATGGCAATAATGTCCATGTAGACCCAACCCCAGGTGCCCATTTTTATAACGATAACGTAGAGCAAGGTGAGCAAGGGGTGATATGGGACTATTTCCGACCAGTGATAAAAGTTGGCCGTGTAGTAAAGTTCCAAGGTTGAGTTGGTTATACCTTTCTCTAATAAAACAATAGAAAGAAAATTTTTTGTAAAAAATGCAAATGTAATCGAAAAATTAATCAGACCAGAAATCTTCTCACCTGCTTTTCTTAAGCTTTGCAGGTCGTACATGGCGTTCTCTGTAATACCAAACGTCATGCAGACAATTATTACAATCCAGCAAAATCTTGGGAAAGTGGATGGAAAGGGAATGGTTATTTGAGTACGTTCACCTGCCTCCATAAAATTTTGAACAATTTTTCGAAATCGCTTTGTGGCGAATATTTGGTAAGAATAGCTGTAGAATATAGGCAGACCAATAATAATTATTATACTGTTAAAATAAAAGTCTTGTTCGTTTTCATTTCACTTTACTTACACAAAGCTCATGGTATATGCATACGAAGGAAGAGCAATTTCGCCCAACTTTTCTGAGGCTGAGTGGTCACTTTTGAAGCGGAAAAAGTTGGCACGGGACACAAGAAGAGCGTTCACAATGAAAAATAGCGAAAAGCATCCACAAATTACTGCAAAAATGGTATTTTTTCTGAAAAAGAATAATTATTTTTTAAAATGCACAGAACAATTGAAATATAAAGAATACAAAATCGTTAAAGTAATGTGAGTATATATTATATACATACCTTTGAGACTCTTCATGCCGTTTGAGCACGTCGGTTCTCGAGAGAGCACACAAAATGAAAAATAGCGAAAAGCATCCACAAATTACTGCAAAAATGGTATTTTTTCTGAAAAAGAATAATTATTTTTGAAAATGCACAGAACAATTGAAATATAAAGAATACAAAATCATTAAAGTAATGTGAGTATATATATTATATACATACCTTTGAGACTCTTCATGCCGTTTGAGCACGTCGGTTCTCGAGAGAGCACACAAAAATCTTCCAATGAATACAACAGGTTTCATGCCTCCTAGAAAAGCTTGGTTACTAGTGTTTTTCTGGGCATAACCTGACATGATTACCAAAGTCATTTTTTTTCGAGCAATTCTTCAGACAATATGAGACAGGGGCAATGCAAGGATTATTATAATATTTTAAATGCTAATTTTCGTTTTGTATTTTACCCTGTCCCATCACCAACAAATGAACAGCTTGATACAGCCAGGGCCATGATACTCGTCTCATGATACGATGTGATGTGAACGGTTGAGTGAACGGATAAACAATTTTTTTTTCTGACACCAAGGAATTCAATACCTAATTTTTTTAACCACTGAATTGCGTATATCAGCCAGCTTTTCATCAAAAATTCAATTGATGAATGAATTAGATTTCCAACAAGATGTTATGAAAGAATAGACATGTCAATAGTGTTACATGATAGGCCATATAGGCAAGGTATTGAACCTGAATTTTTCCCACAGACAATAAACTGCTGTTTCAATTCTCACCGTTTTATTGTCTGTTTAAAGAAGGTTGGTTGAAATGAGCTGATGATGGATGACATTGACATGATGACAACCACTAAACCAAGCAAGCCGAGTGATGGAGAGTAAATATAGCAGACAATAAACGACTATGTCGACATTGTTAGTTTATTTTTACTTACTTTTCTGATGATTATCGTTATTATGTTTTTATTGGTGACAGAGGAATGATGTCAGCGTTAACACCTTCCTCCTGCTTTCTCCGCAGCCGACACGCCCGCTTTTCATATTGGAAAGGTAATGGTAATAATGTATTTAAACCTGAATTTTATATATAATGCATGCAATAAATCGTTTTTCACAGAAAATAAAAGAAAAATCTTCATAATTTGGTAGTTAAAAGAAATAGAGAAAAGTATCTATTTGCGTTTGACAAGGTGCACAAAATGGTTGGTTTTATTCACAGGAATAATAATAGTGTGTTTCATTATTATTATTCTAATGGATGCAAAATGGACTTGGAAAGAAAGCCTGCATATTTTTATTATGAATTTTGACACTTCACATATATGACACGGATATTAGGAATGTAGGTACAAATAAACGTTGTTACATTTACTATAAACTACAAAAGCTTTTCTTTCTTTGTAAATGTGGAAAAAATTATTAGAATTATTATTTGTTATTTTACTTTCTCTGTTACTTTATCACAAAAAATGGCATGAACAAAAGCAAGAAAAACACATTTCTACAAAATTCAATTTAGGCAAAAGTTTTAAAAAAAAGTAACGAAAATTATAATGCATGTTTGTTTTACTTGCATGTTTTTTAAAGATATATGACATGACGTCAAATGTACCATGTGCCGGTGGTGTTTGCTAAAATTCTGTCAATATCTACGTTTTTCTAAAAAGAAATGTATGTGATATGTGTCCAAATGCATCCATCATTCAACAAAGTATATTTATTTTAAACATTCCATCAAAGTGACACTGGTTTATTATTAGAAAACTTACGAAAATTATAATGAAATGGTATTATTATAACAAATACAAATAGCCATAATGTAAGATAACACTACATTAAACCTCTACATTTTTTTACTAATAATAAGTATTTGTTTTGAGCATAAAAACATGTTACGTATATTACTACACTACTCATAAATAATAAGATTGCATAATAAGAATCATCAGGTACACAAAGTTACAATCGTACAGTTAGTCGGAAAGAAAGAGTTCATACATGAGCGTTGGATGTTGCATACTCAACTGTCGAAATTCCTCCGTTTGGGAAGCCAGCTTGACTTTATTCCTGTGTATTTAATAACAACAACAATAATAAATAATAGAGAACTTGTCAAATAAACTGTAGTAGTAATCGAAGGTAAATAATTACGTTGCGGATTTTCTCACGAAAAATAAAATGTGTAAATAATGCTATCATAATAATAATAATAATTTTACGTAATGCAATATTACAAAAAAAAAAATTCTAAAAGGTAAACAATTTTCGTATAACATTTTTGCAAGTTTTTTTTTCTCTTTTAAAAAGAAAAGGTAAAATACCTATTATGTAATATATTTTCGGTGAATTTTTTTACGTAAAAGCTAAAAGTAACTTACATTTTCATAACGATCAATGCCTTTCGCGTCATTCTCTCCGAGGACACACGTGTGCCCAAAAGGTACATTTCAATGGCATTTTCAGCCGTTAGCTCCTGCAACAAAATGCTTTCACAATGACGCTTCAGCTCTGGCAGGCCATATTTATCACTCAAGAGAATAAGCCGGTTGGCTAGATGACCGTCCTTCATTTTCAAGTTGTCTACAGAACCTGTGTAAATGTAACGAAGAAACTCCTCCAAGCACTCAACGCCAACGTCAGCAGGCTCAATGTTAATTCTGGGCAGATATAGCTGAGCGGGTAATGATCCCGTTTGACAGCCCTGTTGACCCTGATTTTCTAAGGATGATGATGATTGAGGTGGCGGGGAGACTACTAATGTTGTGTTTTCTAATATTGCTGAAAAGACTGGACTACTGGCTGGAAAATATAGAAATTGCAAAAAAAAACAGTTAGTTGACTTTTGTATAATAGCAGAGCATTTTAATTCTTTTCGCATAAAATGTTTTTTATAAACTTTTCTCACTGGCTAGTATAATCCTATGTGCTGGTATTTCCTCGTTTCCAACAACAAGCATAACATCGGTAAACCGATCATCGTAAATCATGCTGTTGGCGTATCTCAAGTACGGCGGTGTACCTTGTCCCACATATCTGCTGTTGTGAGGAAGGTGACCACGGTCTTTGTGATAGTATCCGCCAGGCTTCCCAGAGGCGACCAATTTCTCCAAAAGATTAGGGCTAACCACCAAATCAAGTACGGATGAGTTGCACCGACTGGACGAGACGGACACAGGATCTTCTGGAAAGTAAGCTTGTATAACAAACTTGAGGGTGATATCCCCAAAATGACCGGAAAAGTCGGTTTTAGTGATTTCCTCAAAAAACTCCTCGCTTGCCTCGTGATGCATATTGTTATTGTGAGCATTGGCAGGCTCATCAGCACTGTGTTCTTTGCCTTGCTCATGGGTGGTGGAGGTGGTGCCGCCACCGTAAAGATTTAGTTTGCTATTGTACAGGTTTGCTTTGATTTCGTTCAGCGGGTGAATCACATTTGTCCACGTGAAGGTGTACACATACTCGAGAAAGTTGGTGTTCAGCTGGTAACCTCTGTTGCTGTAATATTTTTGCTGGATTATTGTAGGACTAGTTGACTTTTGACTAGGAAGGGCAATTTCTTTCCCGCCGTGGATAAGGGTAGGGCGGATAATAAAGTCACTGTTTCGAGGTTGCTTGGCCTCGTATGAATATGTAGCGATAATTCTAATGTCGCCAATGTCACTGATACCAGCATATGCTGCGGATGTGGCGCTGGATGAGGTGGAGGTGGGCGATGAAGAAATTGAATGCATGGAGAAGGGGCTGAGGTGACGCACTTTGTGAACTTTGAATATCCATTTTCCGTCCACGTTGTCGGATTTGAAGCTCACCTGGTCTGTTTTTACCTCGAAGGGCTGGTCAAACCGTTTTATGTAGCTGATGTAGCCGATTAAACCCTTGATCTCCCAAATGTGCAAGAGTGTTTCCTTTGTGAAGGACAACTGAAAGAAAAAACAGCGAATTATAATGGACTGACTTTGCAAATTAAATTATTGTCAAAATTTTCTTTCTCAGCAATCATAATTTTTAGAACAATACGTTGGATCAACCTGATTATTATTATTCGATACCTTTTTTTTATTTTCAACGTTGCTCATAAAAGTATTTATAAATAAATTGACTTGACCAATATCAATTAATTATTGAAAGTCTTACATGCGTATGACTGCATCTCGTAGTGTTAGTTATGATTTCATCAGCCGATGGCAAAACTTCATAAACTAAAGTAGCAGGAAGTGGTTCTGCAACATCTCCAGCGTCATTCAAAGGCATGTCAGCAGCATAGTCAACTGTAGAGTTGTCTACACCAGCAAGGCTTTTAATTACATTTCTCCGTCTTTTAGTAGTCCCAGTTGAATTATTTGTGAAATTTCTAAAGTTGGAGGAAACTACTCCATTTGAGAAAACTCTCTGAGGAGGATTTAGGGATAAAACTCCTAGTATGCTTGCATACACTCCAACTGTCACAAGTAATATAAAATGCCGACACATTTTGTACGCTTATTTTTTGTTTAGGAAATCACTGTTGTATTTTAAAACTAAAACTCTCTTTGTGATTTTTTAAAAAGTTTATTAATAATTAGGCAATTTTTGTAAACTACATTTTATTTTAATGATAATGGAAGGACTACTAGTGTGACTTTCTTGGAACTCTGCAAATAATTATTGCCGTGAAGAATGTTAAAACGCTACTGATTTACTGTTAACTTAAACTGACTGGAGCAATAGAGGAAATATTTTTACAAAAATAAAATAAAATAAAACTTGACTGGAGCCAATTTTTTTCTTTCCTTCCACCTAAGAGAAATATGTCCATCATGTATTGTCACTTCATTATCGTATGTCTTTAATCAGGGACATTCATTCATTTGTTAAAAAATTCGCATTAGCACTTAATAAAAAAGTTTGTAAGCTCATCAATCACAGTGTGTGCGGAAGAAATCTGCCAAGCAAAAAAAAAAGATGTTGAAAAGAATTCAGAGTTTTAATCAGAATGTTGTCCAATACAAGATATATTGATACATGATGTTCAAAGGATGATGATGATAAGCCTCATTGACCAGTCACCAATACAAACACTTTTTGTGTTGTGTTAACGAAAACGAAAGTGATTTGTCTTGTTGCGTGTGCTTGGCACAGTTTTCTTGTTCGCTACACTTTGCAATGTTAGCAGTATGAAATGGCACACTGGAAAAAGCATGTCAAGTGTCAATGAGAAATTGTGACCTTTTCCAGAGAGGAAAGAAAATAAATTATGAATGAACTTTTTTCTTAAGTAACTTTTTTATGACTAAAAGTAGGGATAGAATGAAAATATAAGTACCTAAATATTTTTGCCAGTAAGCAGAGAAACATGTGCAAAAATAATTGTTCATAAAACACTTTTATTTCTTCACTTGTATATGTGATGTGATGGATGGTAACCTTTATGGTCAGGGAATGAATAGTGGCAGTCTCGATGAAAATAAAAATAAAATGTTTTAAAGTTTGCAAAAAAAATCTATTTCAAGATAACCCTTTATATTGATGAACTGAACTAACCTGCTAGGCAGTAATTAAAATGTTATTGAACTGGTGAAGTAAAAACTGGCACACTAGACATAAAGAAAGTTGAAGCTTAATAATTTTTTTTACAAAAAACGAATAAGGTTTTTACTAAAAAATATTTGTCCACAATAATGTAAAGTTTTATGAAAATATATAAATAGACGAATATTTTTAAATTCAGAATTGCAGAACAAGAGAAACGTAGTAGTAATATTAATGTAAAGTATATAATGTATTATTGTAAGCCTAAACACTGTTTTAAATTAAAGTAGTACATAGCTATTATTACTACTATTATTTCCATGAAGGAAGCGGTAAAGAGTACATAATATTAGCCCATGGCACATTTCCCGACGCGTGCCAGTCCAGAGTGCAGTCTTCTGTATGCTCCACCCAAAAGTATTTTATGCTTGGAATAGCCAAATCACTCCACACCGTGCGACTATGCGTAATCCATTCCTGCTCCAAGCAGTTTCCCATTTTCATGGCCAACTTTTCCGCCTGCTTGAGATGCTTCTCTGCTTCCACATTCCTGGAACGTATACGGTAGTAGTAGGCCATTAGGTGAAGGAATCTTGGCTGCAAAACGGGCACAACCAAAGTAGCCTTAGTAAGTGTTCTCATGAGCTCCTTTGCGGCGCTTCTAGCCTTGGCAAAGTGCTGATATCTTTTGGTGTCCAAAAAGTGGTTGACAATAATTAGCTGACATTCCATCAGCTTGAGCTCAGAGTTGACGGTGACAAAGCTGTGATGTTTGGGTTTATGTACCTCGGCTTCAACAGACCATTTCTGAGCTTGATCCCATCTCGAGTATCTTGCATACCAGAGGGCCATACTAGCCTCCATACTGTACTGAGTTTCTCCATCCCGAAACACACTTCCGTCAACGGCCCAGTCGTTGTTACTTATAAAATTCTCACAAACGCCAAACTGTTCAAGTGGGTACGCCGTGTTTAACAGAAGATCCATGCATAGCGCATAATAACTTGATACACCCATCCCTAATTTAAGATAATTTGTACATTTAAAATTAAGAAAAAACTCTAAACTCTGCAAGCGTCAATTTAGGTGTTTTAACTAAATCATGTTATGCCACGTTTATTACAGTCATCTGCCTCCTCCGCCAAAAACCAAAGCCGTTGTAAAGCCTCAGCCACTTCAGAGATTTCAAGTCTGAGCAGCAGCCCGTGGCAAAGAAATGGAAGTACGCGGACAGTCAGGGCATTGTCATGAATTGTTTGTGAGACCCTCAACGCTAAATAAGATACCTTGGCAGAAGACTCAATTTCTCCTCGACAAAGTCGTGACGTGGCAATATTGAGAAATAAATTTGCTCCAGTGATCAGTTCCATTAGCTCAATATGCTCATCAACGCCAATCTGAGTTCGAATTAGTTGGAGAGCCAGCCGTTCATACTTTACGGCTTCTTTATGTCTGCTAAGCCCCGAGTAGCAGTCCATCATGTTTGAATATGCTGGAATTACGTCGTGCACTATATCGCCGTACTGCTCGGCAATGATAACTTGCCACACCGTAACCAACAAAGCCATATCAATTTTCCGCTCCGATTTGAACAAACTGTGGAGATACGACAAAATGCGAATTTTTTTCTTCCATACTTCGTCCTCGCTTTCTGACTGTGCACCTTTTTTCCCTTTGACACGACCATTGTTGCTGCAGCATTTCAAGTTTCGATTTTTGTAAAGTTTCAGTTTCGCCTTCAACACGGCTGTATTTCTCTTTCCTCCAGCTTCGTCGTAGTGGATTACAAGGCCAAGCCTTTTCAAAGCCTTTAGAAAGTACTCCCGTGCTTTGGTATTCACGCCGATTTCAAAATAAGCTAAGCCACTCAAAAACTCCATTTGTGCTTCCGCTTCTTTCTCATCAATTAACGAATCATCCTGATCGTCCTTGTCGGGAGCGGTAAGCTCGCCTATTTTAATTTGCGACAACAGACCAATCGCATCCTCAATGTGGACAAGTGCTTGGGTTCCATTTCCCACTGTGACGTCAGACTCTGCTGCGTCCAGCAAGTTTTGAAGGCAACGCCCGTACTTTTTTGCCTCTCTGTAATGGTACACCATTTGAACGCATATTTTGGCTTGGAGTAGTGCACATTGACACATTCGGAGATCCACCATGTACAACGAGTTTTGCCTTAACGAGTCTCCTGTGTGCACCGAGGACGGTCGACCTGTAGCGTCTTCAGCGGATTTTTTGGCGGCGGCAGCAGCATTATCATCGTGTTTGACCAAAATCCCTCCGCTAGTGTTCTTGCCAGTAACGGCTACGTCACCACCTGACGCTACCATCACGGAACTGTCTCTACCTATAAGTTCATTGTCGTCACGTTCCTCCAAAGGATGAAGTTCTTTTTCCATTTCCTCAAACTTGTGAATTTCCTCCTCTTCCTCGTCAAATTCTTTGTTGATATTTCTGACGCGACAGCAAAACTTGGTAAAAAATGATTCTTGTTGCTGTTGATGGTCCAACTCCATCAAGTTTTTCAGAATGTCCAGCTCCACGCTCCCCACTCGACTTCCATCGGATTCAAAAGTTCGCCTTAGCCCTTCCAGCTGTGTGAGCACAGTTCTTTTATGTGCTTCACCCGAATAGTACGACATGTCTGAAAGGTGATGAGTTTCAACTCGACTGTGATGCTTGGACATCCGAGTCGCCGTTCTCAGCGCATCTGTGTCAACACTGTAGTCAGTGAGCTTTCTTGCAAATCCAAACAAGTAGCTCCGGTCTTCACCTCCACAACTTTCACAACGAATAATGCTGGAATCGAAATATTTGGCGGCCTTTAGATGAAACTCGATTCGTTGGTCCTCTGTCATGACTTCATACACAACGTCCACCATGTTCTCCTTCACAAATTCCATAAAGCGGCACTTATGGTACTTTGGCACCTCCTTGATCGTTTTCATCAACTCTGATTCAGCAAATGAATCTGAGGAAAACTGCTCGACTCTACAAAAACACTCGGGCTTTGCATTTATAGCAGATGCTTGCTCCTTTTGCTTGGCAGTTCCGGATGCACAACGAAAGTACTTCCCTTCCATGAGACAATTGAAACTTTGATCATACTTTCGAGCAAATTTTTCATACTGAGGAAGCAGACGGGCTAGCATCTGTCGGCTGAAGCGAACCCCGAGAACTGTTGCTGCTTTCAAAATAATTTGCTCTGCTGGTTTGAGCTCATCCAAAGCGTCCAGCACAATTTCCTTTAACGTTCCAGACACTGGCAATGACAATGAAACGGCAAATTATTGCAGATTTTACTTTTTGCCAATTTTAGAAATACATAAAGTATG
>JAHZMT010002430.1:0-11063 GCA_027743785.1 Sinhomidia bicolor
CTTGCTGTGCTGCTGCTAATGGGTAATGGACAAAATCTAATGTTTTGTAGTTTGAGAAACAGCGGCAGTGAGAAAGCGAGCAGAGAGTGAGATTCTAGCTGCAAAAGTAATATAGCAAGAGAGAGAGAGAGTTTTACTGACGGAAGCACTTCTCCTATTTTCTGCCATGATGTAATGGTGTTGCTGCTGCTGCTGGTGATGATGATAATGATGAAAAGTGTTATTATTGCTACTACTACTACTACTACTATATATGCTATCTGCCATGCCACTAACAAAAAGTATTAATAATAATATATACCAACCAACTTCTACATAAAGTCAGTTCACTGTACATCCATTCATCGTCCCATTTACTTGCTATAAATATTGTTTCGTTTTCGTCTGCTACTATACTATTGCTCCTCTCTCTCTCTCTTTCTTCTTTGTCAAGAGTGATGATGATGAGTTAGTCGGTTAAAGTTATTGTATTACTTGCCGCTTGAGTTTGCTTGTTTTCGGATTATCCAGTGGGATCATAAAAAAGTGCCTTATTACGACTACTACTACCACCATTTTTATGCTCTCCACCCTCTGCCCACACGTTTTTATACTAACAAGTACATATGTAGAATGTATGTATGTACATAGGCACATTATTTGGGATGGAAATAAGAACAAGATGTGATGAAATAGGGACTATGGGTGTGCACTCTGCACTTTATATGATTATTTCATTATTGTCACACGATTGCATGACGTCTGGTTTGGTTATTGTGTTGTGTGCGTTATCATTTCTCCATTTTGTTACTGACATTTCTGCACAACGGTTGTAAGCATAAGTATAATATACAATAAGTGTACTTGCTGCTTGCATGTTTGAACAGCTCAGCGTCAGACTCAGACTTAACAAGAGTACACACTGGAAAATATAAAGGGGCTGTACTGAATGTGATGAAAATACAAATGAATGACAAGGAAATTGCAGCTCCATGAAGTTTTTTTTTTTCAGGTAGCAAATACCACAATAGAAGCACTTGAGTAAGTTTTAGGTAGGTAGCCCACTACTACTGTATGTCACTTCCATTTATTTTCAAAAGTATGTGACATGGTCCTTGAACACTGAATATTTAAAAGCTGTCAAAGTGAAAACTCTCAACTTTTCTTTTTGTTCACGCTTAGCATGCCAACAGTAAAATCATTTGAGCAATAATTTTCAGAGACCTGACATGTATGTACAAGCATGTGTATATAGACATTAGTAAAACTAAACTGCTGTGCTGGTGTATTGTCGCCGTGTTCATGTAAAGGAAATAAAGTACAACGTCGAGCCTTAAAGAAATTATTGCCGACGACCCCTAGATTGCATAATAAATATGTCATTGTAATTAAGATTTTATAATTGAGTGAGTTTAAGTTTACGACAAATAAGAATAATTAATGTCCCATAAAACTTTCCCTTTTGTAATTAAATTCCGTTGTTGTTGTTGATTCTTTATGTTTCTGCATAAATAATACGTAATTTTATCGTCTAATTTTACCTCTTTATTTTATACATTCCAGTCGCATGGTTTACATTCGATCCTACACTGGCAGCCCACGGAGTACGCCTCACCAATGAAAATTGCACCGTCACGTCTGATTCCTACGAGCCTCGCGTTGTTCTAGGGAGCGTCGGATTCGCCCGTGGAGTTCATTACTGGGAGTATGTAATTGACAAGCATGATGCAAGCGCAGATCCTTCTTTTGGTGTGGCCAGACTGGAAGTCAACAAAGAGGAAATGCTTGGTAAGTGGAATAAAGTGTTTTTTTTGTAAGAATATTCATCGACTCTGTATACCATGTCATATGAATGAATTTGTATATTATTTAGAAGGCCAAAACTCAAAGGTTATATACATACGATACCTATATAATATACAGTGTGATGTGTTGGGTACATTAAAAATACTTCTATTTATTGACTACCACCGAGACAGTAGTAGGTCGACGGACATTTACATCCATGGGATATAATTGATGGATGTTTTATTGTAATCGCTGTTGTATCCTATAACATACCTACCAAAATGGGAGTATTATTCGTATTATTTAGGTACTTACATTTATCGAAGCAGTTCATTAGTTAACTCATTTCGAGCAGTATCATGAGATGGCCATTAATTTCATTGCTGTGTTGTCTGTAATTGAACCTAGCTACTACTACTACTACAACGGGTACGACTGCTACCGTGTGTACAATGAAAATGATTGAAGACCAGCACTGCATAGCATCCGCTAACAAAAGCTTTTTCTCTTTCATTTCCTGGCGCTCTTGTAATTATTAATACCAGAAGTTTTTTAAGCAAAGTCGTTAAAGACCTTAATGAAGTAATAATCGTTTTTACCTTTCCCGTTTTCCATTCTCGCTAGTCGCTCATCTTTCTCTATCTCTCTCTGTCCGTTTTCCACTCTGAATCCCGCAAACAAAAGACATGAATTTGTAATGGACAAATAAAAAGAATGGATGAATGATAATTATTCATTGTGTTTGAGTAGAACATTTATTATTTGTGATCAGAAAACGATAACAAGGTTATAGCAGTAATAAAAGCAAGTATTAATACCTACCTATTCGTTAATGATATCATCCACGACGAGAAAGACCTTGCGTCTTTGGTTGAAAACATTCTGCTGCTGTCTTTTATCAAATACTGGAACTACCTAAGAGCTTTCAACGTTTTAGTGCTATTTTCATTTACGAAAATTTTAATGCGTTTTATCGAAATTATCTTTACTACGAATTTGGCATATATGGACAGTTGTAAACACTCATGAAATTATTAAACTTTTGTGTGGGTATAATGTTTCTTGAGCAAAATCTGTTACTGTTCACACATACTTTCATGTAACAAACTCGGCGCAAAAAGTTCCGATCAAGGAAGAAAAAGCAATGTGCTGCTGCACACTTACACAGGCACAGTGATGATATGGCACACACACTGGCTACACAACGTCATGTTGAAGCTCAGTTGTGGTCACTTTTTTGTTTTTATTTTTGTTTACAGTTCAGCCAACTTTTCTCAAGTTCCGCAAACTATAAAAAAAAGAATGTTTTTTTAGCTCAGCTCAGCTTGCATGCAACATTGCGAGCGTCTCTTTACTACACAAGATTTGAAACTTGGCCGAGAGAGAAAAAAAATATGTCAAACACGCATGTACTCACAGTCAGTTACGGTTTGACATTTGTGATATGTAGCGAACAATATCACATGTGACAAACAAGTTACAACAGTGACAGATGAGCAATACTGTAACCCTTCATCCACCATATTATTATATAGCTAATACAACAAAAAAAGTTGCTTTATGAACTTAAGAAAACTCCCAGTTTCATTTTTAGCTACGTTTTTTTTCTTTTCTTTCCTTTGTTGTGAATGTGCACGTGGCGTTTTCTTCTATGTGTATGTGTGTGTATTGCCATTTGCCAAAAAAATAAGATGTAGGGAAACTGTAGTAGTAGTAATAATGTTTTGTTGAAAGCCACAAAAATAAACCAAAAAGCCATACCCGGGATGCGATGCTTATCGTACGTTTGTTTTCCTTTTAAGTAGCCTCATAATAATATATTTGGAAACAAAACATACATCAAAAGTTTTAGTACTATTGACTGCTTTCTGCTCTGAGCACTAAAAGCTGTATATAAGATATTATGGAGTCGAGACCATGTTATTATTATACTTGCCCGAGTAAGTAGGTATATGCATAACATTACGTACTACGGACATACCTATACTGTAAAAAATAGTCGTTGTTTGATACAATATTTTTACAACATGAACGTCATGATGATGACAAAGAGGAGTGCAAAAGCCGTCGTCGTATATTACTACACAAACCTCCAAAAAACCTTCTTTGTTAGCAGTTACTTTAGTCCCTTTTTTGCTATCATCATCGGTTAGAGAATAATATATGAATGTGTGTTTGCTCGTATTATGACCCATTTTTATGATCCAATAAGTGCGAACTGTCAACATGACTTACTCTGTTTTTTATGCCTTTTCTGTAAGCACGAAACCAAGTGAAGTAGTGGTAGTAGGAGTATGGAGAAAACGCAAAAAAAGTATCCAAAGTTTATAGAAAACTGGGAAAAGAAAGTGGAAAAAAGTAAAATACTACTAGTATAGCTAGGTATTATTATATACTTTTTTTCCATCTTGGCATTTTTTTTTCATCATCTTGTTTGTTTCCTTTTCTTTGGTAAGAGCAATTTATCTAGTAGAGTCATTTTTATACAAATGATGCTATTCTTATGCCATGTTTAGTACGACAATAGATTTTTTTGAGAGCTGGTGACATACAGAGTAGAGAGTATATATACAAGTTAAGCTACCCAAAACTTAATTATATGAAACTCTCCTACAGTTTCACGTGAAAAGGTCTTTAGCATTTATGAAAAAAAATTTGTTGTCATTTGCGCTTATTATATATGAATCCGTCCTATTCTAGTTCTTTTGATCCCTACTTGTAATTTGACAGACCAATGCCAACTTTTAAAAATGACTGTACACTGTTTTGTAAAATAAGATGAAGTAATTAAAATCTAGGCATGGTTGTTTAATTAAATGATAACAACTTTCTTTTTGAATGCACAGGTCAAGCTGTATATAGTACCTTATAAAGTACCTTACAAAACTTGAATGTTCAACAATGTTAAAAAATTTTTAAAAAACGTTAATTAAATGTTCATGCTGACCCAGTTTGTAGTTTGTACATTGGGATTCATTGGGCATATTATGCTAAAACTAAATTATGCAAAGCTAACGATAAGTGGACTGCCTGCAATAATAATAATACAGCACAAATGGGTGCATGGCAAATGACGTGACTAATTTTTTCTGATTTTTTTCTGTATTTTTCCAGGGACCTATAGCTTTCACCAACTTGTTTGGCGTGTTTTATCCCGCAGTAAGTCTCAATTGTAATGTAACCGTGTCAGTCCATACCGGTCTGGATCTTCCCTCCGACTCGGAGACATCAGACAGTGGGACGCGATGTTAAGTACAAAAAATGTACTGTGCATGTATATACATATATTATTATACCGCAGCAACAAAAAAAGTTACAGCCACTACATCAACGCGCCCATTTTCTTCCTTTTTTTGGAGGAGCAAGCCAAAAAAATCGAAAATATACTAATGCATACAGTGGAAAATAGGATTAAGCAAGGCGGAAAAGAAATAGTGCAAAATAGAACCGGCTCCGGCGCTTTTATAAAAAAAATACCAAAGAAGAAGTGAGGACATGAATATGAGAATTTAATGCTGGAGAATAAAAAGGAACATCGCCCCGAATTCCTTAATGTGAAAAATAGTGTTCACTTTTTTTCTACAACCATAAATATTACCACTATCCCAAACATCATCACCATTGTGTATACTCACTCATAGTATAATTTACTAATGTGCATATGAACATGTACATACATTTAAAAAAACACATACATACCTATTTACCTACACACAATCTACATACTACATGAAACATGTACAGCATAAAAAATGTTTACATGATTATGTATAAGAGAAATTTTTTTTGGAGTTAAGACACCGTAAGTTTTGATATAAAGTAGTAAAAAAGTTACGTCATAGTTTCTTGTTTAAGAAATGGCTATATATGTACAACAACAATACACAATATAAATATATATATGTGCATATATTATATATACCTATACAACTGTACAAAGAGAGATGACTTTCATAATGCTATGCTTTCTCCACGTTTAAGTTACGTTTTTAAGTCAGTATGTAGCACTACCACCTTCCGATAGTAACAAGTTACAAAAATATTACTTATAATCAGGTATAAAGAAAAATATTCCCAGTAGGATGAAGATACTTACTTAATTATCTGTATTATAAAACCTCTAGCTAACTTGTGAGTAATTTCTCTACAGTCATTATTATATCATGACCATGACGCATACCACGGAGTATATAGGTATGCATTCTACTATAAGTATGTATGTATATTTTTAGGTGCAAGTAAAGTTTGTAAGTACATTTTTCTACTTAATTGCCAGCGTCGCCAAAAAATAGTAAATTGTGTTTTCGCCAAAGCAAGCACTGTTTTTATTGAAGAACGAAATGAAGACGAAAAAAGGAAAGAATTTCCAGAAAAAAAAATATTTGCACGGATACAAATGGTTTTGGACTTTGGAGTAAGTGGTGTAGAGTAGTATGCTATAAAAATCTGCTAATGGTAAATGAGCACAAGAAGAGGTCATAAAGTACGTGTATATGTATACGTTTGCCAAACTCATCATCAAGTCTACTAGGTGCTTACTTACTTACGTGAACCCAAAAAAATATGTACTTGTATTAAGATCAACAGAGAGAAAGGTCAACTGTCATAAATAACTATATAGGCACGTAGAGTAAAGTAAGGAAATAGAAAGGACATTTTGACAAAACACTTTCTCAAGGCTTTTGTCATCCGACCTAACTAAAATATAAAGAAAAATGTCATTTACTGGAAAGTACCAAGAAGAATAAAACAAAAAAGGAAAAAGTGTTTACTAATGACTTTTTCAGAATTTGAAAGAAGTTGTAGTAAGTATAGTAAGTAGCAAAATAAAAATAAAAGTATTTTTTTCAAAGAAGAAGCTTTAAAAGCCGTAAACATAATCATTAAAGTAGGTTATCTACTTCTTTGCGCAAGAACAAAAAAAAATTTCCCCCAGCATATCTTCTTCCATACAAGAAAAAAAAACAACTTCACTTCACGGCTACATTATTTCATTGTTTTTTTCGTGTTTATAGATAGAAGACAATGTTGTTGTACCTACATAGTGTGAGTTGTTAGCAAGTACGGAAATATTTGTGCGAGAAGAAGAAAAAGAAGAAAAAAATAGAATGAAAAAGCTTTCTGCGCAAAAGAATCAATATATCTGCATCATTGATGACACTACTACTATTAGCGTGCTACTGCTTTTACGGCTTTTACACAGTAAGAGGGAATAAGGAGTTTCTAAATATATGGGACGAATTCTACATTTTTTCGTTGTTTCTTTTCCTCCTTTTCCTCCTCCTCCTCCAGTAAAGCTACTACTTTGTCTTGACATCATTCCTCTGCTGCTCTCCGTTTTGGTATGGCCACTTTGCCAAATAGCTGGATGATGGCATTCCTGTGAAAAATAACAATAATTCGAGGTTTGCCTTGCGTGTAATGACAAACTAATTGGATTGGCAATATTATTTTGGATGTTTTTTACTCTGATGGAAGTAAAGTAACAGCGCAAAGGCATTTTCTGTTCATCTATTCTCAATCTCTCTTTTTGCTTCATTTTGAGGAAAAAATACGAAAATGGGAAAATCGGGTATTGTCACTATCAGAACTTGTATTTAAGGTATGTATGGTCATATAACGTTATATAAGAGTTGGTATGCAAAGGAATTTACAGTAGGTACATATATAGGCTTATACATTTTTATTTTTACCGTTTTTACTGACTATCTTACGTAAGGTGGTCATAATTGAGAAAATGCTATGCCGAATGCTGCTATACTATTTCCAGAAATTAATCACAGAGATATTTACACAAAAACATCACAAAGTCTTGCCATCTTAACCGTACGTTTTTTGTGAATCATGAAATTATGTATGATTATATAATTATGCTCATGTATACATACATAATTAGTACAAACCTATATCTTTATAGCGAAAGTATAAAAATGTGGTTGCTTGTATGAGTTTAATTTTTTAAAAATATAGTTATTTAGTGCATGTTTTTATGATGCATTCTCAAATTTGACTGCTTTTTTGTTTAAACTTTCTTTAATGAGCACAAGGTTGTATTGGTATTGAAATACTGTGAGTGAATCCTAGGTACACTACTATTATATATTGCTACAACGTTAATTCGTTAATGATGCTATCACTGTTTAACAGCAAATCTAGTCCATAACGTCATGTAACAGCATACAATGTATTTTAAAAAAGTAATTATAACTGCTTGCTAAATATAAAGAGCTCTCGACTAGTTAGACGATAAAAGTCAACAACCAAATAATAGGTAGGTAAATATATCTTATAGTATTATTACGATGATGATGTTCGCTATCTTAAAAAATAATATGAATACGCCGTCTGCACGTACTTACAATTCTGTATATAGTTGGTTAAATGTGTATGTATAATATATGTATTATATGTTACTTGTATGTAATTATTTGGTGAAAGCAGTGAAAGCTATTTTGCACAGAAAGTTTACAGGGGAATCTTTTTTTCCTTTTTGAATCAAAGCCAAAGTAGAAAGTCAACCGTGAGGGTATATGTATGCATATTATTCAATATTATTATTATATTATATAGGTAGTTTGTGAAGGTATACTCGATAAATGCTATGTAATCTTTGCATATAAAAGTAATTGTTTGCTAATTAATTGAATATGTCTTTTATGTACAAGGGAAAGAATAACTGGGTTGTCTACAAAAATGTAAGCGTTATATACAGACTGTGAAATAGGCTAATTCCTATCTCGATATATATGTTGTACATGTGAACCTACAACAGGTAATTTAATTAAAGGCTTTAAATGTAAATATTTGCACAAGTCGCGTGGGTAGAAATAACGCAATGTTATATATATATATCCTGTAAACTTTAAATTCCTAAAAGTATTCCTACTACATCAAATGTTACACTGAAGCGCTTTAATTTAACTTTGCTGTAGTTTATACACAACAATTACCAGAAACTTAAATCTATACAAAAACGTTGCGAGAGAGTTAAAAAATTGTAAAATATTCCAATTAAGATATTTATATATATATACTATACATACATATACATATATTTATGTGTAGATAGGAAGCGATTTATTATTAAAAACATTTATGCAGTGTGCATTTTTTTTTGTTTCAAATTTGTACAATTTTTTTCGTGCAAACTTTTTACCGAAAGTCCGTTAATACATATATGTATGTAGTAGTAATAATAAATGTGTATTTAATGTTTATTGTGAGAAATGTGTATTCCTTCAAAAAATTTAAATACATATACAATACCAATAGACACTATTGTGTGTACAAGCAAAAATGTAAAGTTGGAATCAGTATGAATAAAATTATTGATCAAGTACAAGGTTTTCGTATAAAAACATGAAAAGAAAAACAAACAAATGCGCAATTTATTTTTACATGTGTCTATTTTTGTGAAGAGGGAGAAAGAAGAAAAAAAGTAGTGAAATGCAAAAATGATTATTGCTTTTGACATATTTGAACGTGAAATACACCAGGAGAAACATCAACCGTGCAAAAAAAATATATCAAGTGTATATGTATTCATATGCCGTGTTCTTTTCAAATTCACATGCATCATATTTTTCTTTTCTACAAATGAACACTACCAACCTGTCATAGATATCATATCGTTAACGTATATCAACCACTTCTCATCATTCAAAAAAGTGAAGAATTACATTCAAGCATGAAAATAGCATTGTACGCATGTTGTGCACAACAAGCAAATTTTTTATATATCTACTGCATATTATTTGAAGTGAAAATAGTGGTGCGAATATATATACATATATTTATATATATTATCTACAAGTATTTATTTTTTTATCGTATTACATAAGTTTTTTTACACTCAACAACAGGAACCAAACTGGGTAGAAATATAGTAGACAACAAACAACATTTCACTTCTGCCATACATTTTCAGCGAGATTTTTTTTACAGATTTATTGCTTTCACAACATTCTACTTTTTTCCACAACCAGAGAGAAAGAGAGAGAAACATTTCATCACGAGAAAAGGAAAGCAAAGAAGGAAGGCGAGATAAAAAAGAGAAAACATTGCCATTTTCAGCAGTCACGTGGTATTACTTTTGCTTCAGCTTTCCCTACAACCGCTGTACTTATGATATTCACACTTTTTTGTAAGTTTGCTTAGTACCTATAAATTTGTTATCTGCCTCAACTTTGTATCGGATTGCGTTGTATCAGTTGGTTAAAGTGAGTAAATGCTAGTATATCGCACGACACGTGAATACCGCAACATAAAGTTGGTTGAATGCGTGCAGGCAAAAGCAAACAGATAGAGGGATTTTAAATGGCATCATGATAGCGCACACACACTCAAAATTACTCGTCCTCCCAAGTCTCGCTGCTGCCGCGCCGTCATCATACATTCTACTTGACGATGAAGACTGCTGCTGCTGCTGCTATTGCCATTGTTGCTGCTACTACTAATACTGCAAGCAGCCTTGATAAATTACAACTGTCTTCTTTTAACATTGCAAATGCTTTCTATTGAAGGTAACTAGTGCGTGTGTCATGCTTTCTGATTCAATTTGTTGGTTGTCACTTTAGAAAATTGTGTTTTTAGGTGTCATGTATATATAGGAACAGCAGCAGCAGGAGCAGCATCAGTGGCAGTGGTAACTAAGTCCATAAAATATTTTTAAATCGCTTTCTCTGATAAATGGACCAGTGTGTAAGATTTATGAACATTTTTGATGTCGTTTTCTCCCAGTACTTTATTCAACAGCTCAAGAAAAGAGAAATAGAATAGCTTATGCATTATTACTACTACTACTACTACACAAGTTAACAAACAACAACACAACAGCATCTCATCCTAGTAGAATGCGTGATTGTACATAATAACACACAATAAAGTGTTGTTGCTGCAATAAACATAAAATATAGAGAACAGCACGTTGCGACGATAGGATAATGGCAATGATGACCTTTCTGGCACATCTTCCAGAGAGCTTTGAAACGTGTAAGCACCTACCATACTACATACTACAAGTGCACAGATTTCTTATCACAGGGATAATAATAATGTTTTGGCACAGTAATAATAATTGTATGCAATGCAGTTCACCGTTGTTGGGGACAGAACACAAATCTCTGACGACGGTAGAAGTGTATAGGCAGATTTTTTTACATAAAAGTTTGTCGTGAACATTTTTCAAGCACGGTATTATCCTATCAACATTTTATTTTAAAATTACAGCTTAACGTTAGCAAAGTATGTGGATATGATTTATGAAATTCTTTCAAGGGAGCATCTGAACCGTATAA
>JAHZMT010002431.1:0-11500 GCA_027743785.1 Sinhomidia bicolor
TCATTTTTCTTATTTGCTTACTTGAGTGACAAAAAAGCAGAAAATGGAAACCTTTTGAAATAAAAAAAACGTTACAGTTTTACCATATTTTAAATTTGGGATCATCTAAAGGCTCAACGTTTCTGTTTTGTTTTCTTCGTTTTCTTCGTTTTTTTACTGTATTTCACTTTTACTCTTGAGAGAAACAAGACTGTTTAAAAAACAGGAAAATGGAGCTTGCCATTTTGACCTGCAACTTGTGTAAAAAGACCTAATAATTGCATATAATCAATACAATAACAATTTAATTTAATATTTCACATTGTACATATACATTTTTATTTGTATTTTTACAGATCCCTACCAAATGTTTGGTCCGACAAGCAGTCGTCTTGCAAGTTCAGGTTAGTCCGTTTCGATTATATTTATCCAACATAATATATAACACCCGTCCAATTGGACTACCTAGATATTTTATTGTCCAACAAATTGTGATTGTGACTGGTAACGTGACAATCAACAATGGTGATCATAATCATTGTTCTTTTTATTAGCTCTCCAAACAAATTCGGACTCCGAACTTAATACATACGTGCAAGTTTTGAGTTTATGAAAAAAGTACATAGTGATCAATAGAAACAGAAAAGTGGGTTATTATTATATCCGATAGGAAAACCAAACGGACGCTGAATGCGTTGCATGAACCAGGAAAGATCTAGCATTGAGTGATGATGATGATGGAAGTTATAATAATGTTTTCATTTTCCTTTTTACTTTGTTTGGTCACTGTTGGTAGAGCAAAGTGAAAGTTCATTTCCAGTTCCTTAAAAATATACAGATACGATTGTCCTCTCCGGTTCGTTCATTTTCCGCTTAATCCGTTCATATTATACATACATACATGTATTCACGTATGTTCACTTTTTCCTATCATTGCATTGCACTTTGAAGGGAGATGATGGTGGGCAAGACCTAGTTCATAAAATACATTATGCACAAGTTCATTTAGTTCATTGATTGTCGTATGAGTAAATCGATGGTCAATTGAATATCAAAAAATTTTGTAATCATAAACAAAAAAGTAAGCAAATTACTCTTATCTCAATAAACCTTTTGTCAATCTTCCCCATTTTTTCTGTTAAATTGAGTAGGCACATATATTTATTATGTAACAGTTATTCAACTCTACAAGTCAGTAGGAAGTAAGTACATGATTGGATATAAAAGGGGTTCATTGGATATATTCATATGAAAACTACAGTATTTGTAGTGGGGTTTTATTATAAGGAATAAAAAGTGTTAGAAGAAAGTAGGAAGACGATCGGATGGCATGACTTTGCTCTCTTCACATTTCTCTTGTCAACGTTCTTTTTTTTGCTGGCTCATTATGTCATTTATTTCCTGTGTGACCTTTCCTCGGATTATATTTGGTCGATGTGATAATAGTCTCGATTGTAAATCTTACATAAGACATGTCGACAATTGACATCAATGTTGACATAAGCGTGATTGGTCAGTCGGCAGTTTATAGTAAAGATTTTTTTAACTTTCGGTGTTCATGCATTTACTCAATTTGTTGGGTGGTGGCACTGGATTGTGCAAACAAAGATTTTTTATGCTTTTGAAGTGATGATGATGATGATGTTAGATTCTTTTTATTATTGTTATACTTGTCACTTGTTTGCCTTTTCCTTTTTATTCAACCTAATAGAACAAAAGCACAGCGTTATGCCCGACCTGTACTCCAAGTTTTGTGTTTGCTTTGTCTGTTTATACAGAGCAGAGGAGTGAGTGTTGAAAATGAGGTTCGTTCAGAGAGAAACTAGATGAAGAACGTGCTCTTTTTCAATTTACCCCTTTGATTTTCTAAGCAAATTTGACTTAAAACGAGAGAAAGGCAGTATTTTGGTCGTTGCTTTTTCCCTCAAATTAAGTTTAGAGTTTTTTGGTGAAAATTGTGCAAAGAAATCTATATAGCTAAAGTAAAAGAAAACTGTGAAATCCTCTTGGTACAACTTTTCATATCCCTTTAAAAAAATAAAGATTTATACTTTACAAAAAATAACAATTTATAGCACATGTATAATAATAATAATATAAAAAAAATTAGGTACTATTACGACAAGAACATCATGACTAAGGTGCACGGAAAGAGGTATGCGTACAAGTTTGACTTCCAAGGTTTGGCTGCAGCTACTCAACCAGCAGCGACAGATCCAACAGCGTACAAGTATCAATCAGACTTTTTCACAATGTCAGGTTATCATGCAGGTAAAAAACTATATTTAAACGTAACAACTAATAAATTTGCAAATACGAATGATTTTTCAATTGAATAATTTTAAAACGCATATGCATAATTGTTCACAGGGAGTATATTTCCATCACACTCCAGCTATTGGGGTAGTCCAAGCGCTAATCTCTACTCGAACATTGCTGCCGCATCGGGACACTCCATGACTCCGCATGCGACACACATGACCTCACATTTGAGTTCTTATCCGCACTACGCGTGACCATTACACTGCGCAGCGGCAGCGACCACAATGGCAACTTCCCAACAGCACCAGCTGCAGCAATCTGCAGCAGCAACTATAAACACCAGTACCGCTACAGGATCTTCGTCGTCGTCTGCTGCGTCTTCTCAACATCATCAACAGAATCACCGCGACGCATCAGCCTCTTTCGGATTATCGCAGTTTTCCGCAACGGCTAGTGCGGCAGCAGCCGCTACTGCGACAATGCAGATGGCTGCCGCAGAAAATAACAAACAACTCATGAGAAGCATTTACAATCAATGTCTTGAGGGTTACGACGAATAGGAAAGAAAATTGACCTATTAATAAATTATATTACTACTAATTATTATTATGTTGTAAGAATCGCATGTTCGTGTGTATAGTTTCTTTTACAAAATATTTCCCATGAACTTTTACAGACTTTAGTTGACTTTTCCATCTTACCACAAACAAACTACAAAGAGATTAGAAACATTAATAGTCCTAATAACTGTACTAGCAATCTCATCACAATTTGTACATACAATGTGTGTACATGCGTTTGTATAAAATTTATTGGAACAATTTAGATAGAAATGAGTTGTGCGGTCCGTTCTTGTTAAAACTACTTCTTTTGCACACGAAATGTTGACGGTAAATAATACTGAACGAAAAACGAACGGGTTTGTCACGCAATTTGGAAGACTTCCTTTTTTGCCCGTAGTATTTAATAAAAATGCGTAGTATTAACTGATACAAGTTTGAAAATGACGACGAGGAAGACTTCCATGATGCAAAATAGGATGACTATATAAGCTTCAATTTTAGAAAAATTAAATTACTTTACTTAATCTCAAAATAATACTCCACTGTATATAATAATGTCCGACCCAACTTTAATTACAAACATTTAAAAATCTTATGAAAAAGCCGCCGCTGCAATATGTATGCAAGAAATTGAAATTATGTATATTATGTATGAACGTAATATTATGCTTTTCCAAAGGAGCTCGCTAAAAAGTGAAAAATATTATGTATAACATTATTACTTACCTATATAAAACTATAACTGATTAAAAATGCAAAATTAAATAATATACTGTAGTTATTGTTATTACACAATCTATAGCTTTAAAAGTTAGAAAGATTTAAAGAGATCTTGAAAAGGTAATCGCTAAGCCTAGTCACATATTTGTGGGGTGACGTGAGAATAGAGATGGTAAGCGTTGCTTTCCGCAATCCATTGGAGCGTCCTCGCGTGGAGAAAGGATCTCATTAATTTTAATAAATGAACACAACATTCCTTTTGACGAATTCTAGTCAATAAAAAATACTGTATGCGTAATATTATATTCATTGAGTACCGTAAATACAGCTAACACAATATAAAATTTAAAATACCTACCTATGTACATGTAAATAATTTAATAAACATCTATATATGTGGTACCCCTTCTTGAGAAAGGATATTCCTTGCGTATAAATAATTCACCTTATACAAAAGAGGTAAAGAAGTAGAAAATTCGTAGATTTCAGCATCACAGTATTATAATCGCACATAATGAATTATTGTAATTTAGTAAAATTAGTACTCCCCGGAATAAAAAAATAGACCTAAAATGTAATATGGGGGATAATACAAATTTAGAATAGATATTTATTTTTAGGGAGACATTTATATTGATAAAATGTTTACGGTATGACGCCAGAACGGAGAAATTAATTTGCGGTACTCGTATTCGCTACGAATGCTGGTAAATTCAAGCTATGAATTATAATTTCATCATTTGTAAAATAAGTACGATTTATTACTTCAATATTTCAACCGATTCTTACATGATTTAATGTACACTAGAAATTTCTTCAAAAAAATAAATCCAGATAAATTTTTGGTGTTGGTTGAATTATACAAAATTGTGTATTAAAAGTATAATAATCTTAAATTAAAATAAATAGAAAACATGCTATTAAATGTTTTTAAAAAATAGTTCTTAGTTTTAAATAATAGGCAAATCGGCAAGAAAAATAATGGAAAATAATCAATGACACCTTATAATTATATTCCTATATTATTGTTCAACAGCCAAAAACCATTGTAGCGAAGCGAGAAATAAAATAAATACGTATGTATAAATAATTTTAAAATACAAGTTGTTTTTTTAAAAATGCACTTTTCTGAAAGACTAAAAGTTTGCACGCTATTTTAAAACATTGAGTATAACAAATCTCATTTAAAACTGACGAACGAAGAGGTAGTTGTGTCCTGATTACTTGAAGAGTTGCATGTGGATACAAGAAAATTATTCTTGACGAGGCCAGAAGGACTAGTACTCGGTATTGATAACTGAAACGATGATGAGTCATCTAACGATAAAACCTGATGCTGGTGTGTAGAAGTTTGTGGAAGCGTAATTATATGAATTGTTTCTTGGCCAGGAGGAAGACGCTGTAGATTTTTTTAAAAATTCAACATTACGATTCTAAAATTATTTCATTCCTACAAAATTTAAAAAAGGAAAAGTAAATTTCTTACCAATACTTGATTATTAGAATTGTTCAAAGCTATTATAGTTGGAAGATTTGAACCGCCATGACCATCTACGTGATCAGAAGTAAAGGAAGCAAAGCTAGCGTTTCCGGTTCCTTCAGGTGCTGAAAATAACACTGATAACAAAAAAATAAGTACATATAGACTTTGTTATCAATCAAAATAAACAGTGTTCATGTTTTTACTTACAAGTTTCGTATTTTGGTTCAATTGCTACTGGCATAATTGCTCCAGCTGTCGATTCTGTGCTGTTACCAGTTTGGCTATGTGTGAGTCGCTTTTCAAGTAATACTATTCGTTTCAGAGCTTCATTCAGTCTATCTCGTAACTTTCTATTTTCCATTTTGAGAGTATTTCTTTTATCCTCAAATTCTGTTCAAATTATAATGGCTTTGTAAATAAGTCTCATACATAATTAAAAATTATCCCATGTGATAGTTTTATTTTTTTACCTTTTTTAATTCGATGAACGGAAGCCTGATTGATATTTAATTCTCTAGCCAGTGCCCTAATAGATTTATTAGGATCTTTACTAATCGCTTCTTCTACTCTAGCTATAACCGCTTCAGTGCGGGTACTTTTTGGTCTCCCATTTCTCTTCAAATCCGCAACAGATCCCGTCTTTTGAAACTTTTTGTCCAAAGTAGACAAAGTTTTCCGACAAGGAGGTTCAGTGTCATAAACTTGTCTCCAAGCTTTCTGCGCATCTGCGTAGGAATTATATCTAGAGCACATGCGGATGCATTTAATCCTCTCCTCCAAACTAAGCCTTGAAGGTTCCCTAAGTACTTTGGTTTTCCGCTTGACTTTAGCACTATCTCCCGCCAATTCTTCTGTCGATGCTTCAATGCGAGCGTCAGAATCCACAGCAGCCTCCACGTCGGAATAAAGCTGCAATTTACTATTATCAACATCCGTATCCAAGTCTGACTCCTCAAATATTTCAACACCAATCATGAGAGCTCCAGGGTCTTCGCTTGTGTCATGTTCCTCTCGAGAAGGTAAATCAACATCATCACGTGTTCTGCTTTTCAGTGTACTTGTTGAATCCTTAGAAGCAAAATTTTCACTCGCATCCTCCTCATCCATCTTACAGTTTCCGTTCTCCTCTTCTACTACTATCAAATGCTCATCTTCAACAATTTTCTCTAATTCTTGCTGCAACGGATCCATTCGAGCTTTTATTATTATTATTTTCAGAAAAAAACACTCCCAACTACTCAGATGAAATACTATGGAGTGTATTCAGCAACTATTTAACAAGGCTACAAAATCCCTTTAAATTCTAAGAATCACTAAATACGAACAAATATTTGATTTTCACATTTAATTAAAATATTATGCGCAGAATACAGACAGAGTACATGTATATCATTATCAAGTTTCAAAGTGAAGACAAACTAGCGAGTAAAAGTATGTAAACAAAATAGAAAACCACTTCCCTCTCATGCATTGGGGCACTCTAAGCATAAACAAATGAAGTAAAGCAGAAGACTTACTGCACTTCTTCTCAACTGTACTCATCTATGGTCAATGGCATATGGTCGTTTTCAATATACACAGTACTTCATTATCACATGGCAAGAATCATCCGTTTTCATTTCCTTGTCTCCCTTATGGAAAAAGAGAAAAAAGGATTGCTGCTGGCAAGGTTCTCGCAGGTTGATCAAGGTTTGCCAAAAAACCGTTTAGGTCTGACTGCTATTCTGCCCTGCATAACGTAAGTACTCAAAAAATCAAAATTGAAATATGTACTTATCTTAACATTTAGCTTTAAACAAAAACTACCATTCTTTAGAAAAAGCAAAGTGTAACAGACATACGTTTGACGCACACTTATATGACTACTTACAATTTACGACATGCAAAATGCAAATGGTGCGTACAGTGTGTGCAATGAATAGAGGTAATAAGAACAATAGGGAAAAGAAGGGGGACAATAATGCTCTCCATGGAACAGATATTGTTTGTGTCCCCCGTGACACTGCTTTTCGATAGTGAATTTTTGGCCTGTTTAGAACTTTTGTTTAGTTAGACTGTAATTAGTGTAATCCCGCCCGCCTCCAAACTCAGATGATAAAGAAAGTGGCGACACAGTTGCCTGCCATTGTTCATGGATTGATTATCATAATTGCTCTTTTAGCTGTCATTACGCTAATACTCACAAACTCAATATTCCGCCCAAACTTTTTGGCGACAGTTTTGAAATTTACGAATATAAACGATTAAATTAATTAACTTGTTATATATGTGTGGTAGGGGTAGGATAGGACTGTAGGAATTGCTAACAGGAGACCAGTTAGTTGAATGTTTACTTTTCTTCACTTCACACCATCCTCCCATACTGTACTACATTAACTACATAATATATTGCTATCAGCATCAGTTGTTACGTTTGATTTAAAGAATTCTTACTTACGGATTTCTAACCGTTCGAAACGTACGAAATGGAAGAAATTTTATAGCATAATATGTAACATCCAAAAGAATTAATGTATCTGTGTCGAAATTTTTTTTATATCTGATAGCGCCGCTAAATGAAATAAAATTAAAGTTACCGGTTAAAGTTGCAAGTTTAGCTAATTTGCGAACTAATTGTGAGTATCACTCATTTTTAATACTCCTCCTCGCGGTTTACTATGGTTGATTATAATGAATTTCAGAAGTCATTTTTGCCTTTGGGTATCATATGCACTTCATTGTATGCGATCTTTTAATGTCCTTCAACTGCGCATAATTGTATCGTTAACACACATTGTGGCGCTACATTGAATTGTATTGCAAGAGTATGAGAAATGAGATATAGTAGTGTATGAATATGAATTATTATAATCTCTTTAAACAAACGCTATTTATTGGCTATCTAGTAATAAAGATGGGTATTTCAATGTACTCATGTATTCTAGTTCTCTTGGTCAAGTTGAAGCTTCGCAAAATTCCTGTAGGTTCGAGCAAATGCATGCAAGCAGATTTTTTGTATTTTAAGACCTCTATCAAAGTCAATTACTTTGCTTCTTCTTTCTAACAATATTGCATAGTGCGTAAAATGTAAAATATGCTGTGCTATCTGTATAGTACGCTCGCTGTCTGGTATTTGCATAGAAGAAAATAGGTTGTAAAATTGATATATGTATATCATTCTTTCATGTGGACTTGTCGGTTGAAATGATATAATGAACTGATAATGTCTAGATATTTGGAATGATGATACTCTTTACTCTTTGATGTATGAATTAGTGAATTGACCATTTATATTATTGTTGAATGACTAATGTCGTTGCATTTCACTCACGTTGTTTTTGCAAACTTTTTTGATAATCTTATCATCATCATCATTGTCAATGTCGAATGTAAAAAAAACTTTTCATCAATCTCAAACTCTTGTTACGTTTACGTCAAGTTTATTGGGAATACTTCTTGAAAGTCAAAATGATTCTTGTAATTTGAACAAAAAATGCTTACATTATTATTCTTGTCATACCAAGCATATCTACTCATATACTACTTTTTAATACTAACACTTAATATGACTACTTCTGCATGTGTACGTGTATCATACTTTATGTAAAATCATCTTTTATCTTTTACAGCTCAAGTACATAGATTGTTGGTTATACATTTATAGTTATGAAGTAGTATTTTCATCTCATATATTATGTAACATTTACTAAAAACCGTGTGTTGTGTTATTGTATTTTTTACATTTTTCCCCAGTTATTACGTGACGTCCTCATCTCCACTTGATTTCACAACCATAAAAATCAATATTTTAACAACGCGGTGGCCCATTTCCTCTGTCCCGTTTCTGTAACAACGCCTGTAATGAAAGGAAACGGTCCTGCCCATACCCGTATAGCCTTTTGCAGGAAAAACTTCATATATGATGATGTCGTTGTCGCTTTGCTGATGTCATATTCTCTCTAGAATACTCTCTCTATACCATATCCGGAAGAAATCGATGCTGAAAAAAATGCAATACATATAGTCACATCCTTACGTAACCAACAATATACTGCATGTATGTCATGATTATAGGAACCGACCATATATAGTGCACACACACACACTAACAATTCTCTTTTAATACGGGCAAAAATCATAAAAAAGGAAATCTCTTCTGCCACCCGTTTCTCGTATGGTATGTTCTTCTCTCTGTTCCGTATACGTACTCAGTTTGGAGAACACGTATTGCAATACATCACTTGAGACTGAGACTAAAGAATAGTTCTCAGAGCAGTCAAGAGAGCCAGCAGACATACCACACACACGCACACACACACACGTTAGTGAATAGGAAAGCTCTGCTATAAAAATGCCTGTAGGAAGACGATTCCTGCATGGGATGTCCACCAGATTATATCAGCAGCAGCACCAGCACCGCAGTAACACCAAAAATAAGTCTACACTTTCCCATTTGTACCACCACGGTCTTCACTTTCACCACCACCGCTCATTCAGCACATCCCAAAGTGAGTAAATATCCTTTTCCTTTTTGCTGCTGCTTTCCCTTTCTTTACTGCAATTCAACTGCATAATAACCTCGTAAATTCCTCTGCTGCTGTTGGGTTCTGTGGCACTACTCATTTGCTCGTCATTCAATAATCCCAATGCTTTTTTCTGTAGCAAGCAGCTAATATCATCAAAAAATAATTGTTATTCAATTTTATTCTCAGTTAAATATACATAATCTCTGAACACGTACTGACCGTACTTTACTTTCTAGCCACGTTCTCCCTCGTGTCTTGTACTGATAAAAAACCTCTGACCAAGGACATTCTCTTATTCTGTCGCCGTGACTTACATTGTCAGCATTCCTTGGGGAAACCAGCACCACAAAGACTTTCTTTCACGTTTCTCCTGCGGTTTCCTACTAACCACCACCAACGGAATATAACAAGTCACAGGAATTCCTACTTATGCTATTGTTGCAACGATAAGCAAAGTAATAATAGGTGCAGTTCAAAGAGCTTTTCTTCTGTTCCTCTGTTCAGTTATTATTATTCCAGTTCCAGAAACATGAGTAGCCAGCATCTAGCAAAAGGTTAGAACACAAATAATATTGTATTATACATTATTATGATAATCATGTGCTACCAAAACATGTCTTTGTTGATTGCAAACTTTATATGCATACTAAAAATATATACACGATATACCTATGTCATGAAAGCATGATCGTACATATCATATTTTACAGGATCCGCATGTCCTCCTTTGCAGGATGGGAAGATACGGATTTACAATATGAAATTTTGTCCATTTGCTCAACGAGCTCTCCTTGTTGCTGAAGCAAAGGGTCTATCGTAAGTCAACTCTTGCATTATTGTACATTCCAAGAAAGATGATTATGCATATAACATTATGCATATCTGAAATAAAACTCCAAGTACTACAAACCACAGTTGACACTCTATTTAATTGACTTTGATTGCAGCTATGATATTGTCAACTGTAATTTAAAAGACAAGCCTGAGTGGTTACTTGCAAAAAATGCGGAAGGAAAAGTACCAACTATTGAAACAACAGACGGAAAAATTCTATATGAAAGCTTGATTGTCGCCGACTATTTTGATGAGGCTTATCCACAGAGGCCTTTACATCCCAAGGATCCTTACAGAAAAGCTCTTGATAGGCTTTTTGTGGAAAAATTCGGCTCAGTATGGTCATTTCCTTATTATATAGCAATATTTTTTTTTCCAAATTATTCAACCAAATGAATAATCTACGTATATTGTATGCGTTTTGTGTTTAGGTTATTCCTTTATTTTACAAAGTCCTTTTTGCCATCCGTGACAATGAACCTGACACTGTAAAACAAGAGAGAATCACAGCTTTCGTTAACGGTTTAAAGCCATTCGAGGATGAGTTGTCAAGAAGAGGAACGGTTTTTTTCGGTGGTAATCAGCAGCCAGCAATGCTTGATTATATGATATGGCCTTGGATCGAGAGGATTCCAGCTATAAAATGTAAACTGCCTGATCTGTTTGATTATGATGCAGCAAAAACTGAAAACCACAACCTGGTAGGTGTTTAAGCATAACAGTCCAACAAAAAAATTTCATTAAGATGTTATGCATAAAATATTCACGTTCGCTGTTTTCTAGGAAAAATGGAGACAAGCAATGAAGAAGGATCCAGCGGTTTTGAAATCTTTGCTCTCTCCAGAGCTACACTTAAAGTTCATTGAAAGCTTTTTGTCTGGCTCAGCAAATTACGATTTACAATAAAAACAGTAATTCTAATAGGTTGATGGGCTCATAAATTAATGACTAATATGCATGCTAAAATGCATGCTAAAAATATCTACCTAAGTACATAATATAACTGAACATTGCTTTCAAACCAGTAGAGGCTTATCAAAGAAAGACAAGAGATGATGATGACAATAAAATAAAAGGTAAACTTTATCAATATTGAAACGACAAACACATCATGGGCAACATATTCAAGTATTTGCAAAAAAAGATAAAAATCG
>JAHZMT010002432.1:0-38201 GCA_027743785.1 Sinhomidia bicolor
TTAATCTCAGAGGTCATTGTGACTGATAGTATCCTCAATCCACTCAAGCGGCTTTGTCAGCCTGGAAATCTTATTCATGTACTTTATGGGATTCACAGTACGCAGCTTGAAAAGAAGGAATCGGCTATGAGTAGTGATTGGAATGTTGTAGCTTGTTGGATGACTTATTCATACGGCTGTTATAATGAATTAAGGTTTGGAATTAAGAAAGTAGTGAATGCTGCGTTGAGAATTTCCAAAAGGTATGAGTAATTTATTATAATGAATTTGGCAAAATTTAGAAAAAATTCAACTTTTCGTATTTTGTAATGCGTGAAAGGCATAAAGGAATGATATTTATTACTGAAAAATTACAAAATTTGCGGCAGACTTGACAAAAGTTTTATATATTATTTATATTCATAACATTCAGCATTAAGGTTTTAAAATAAGTAAGGTGCGCACTTAAGTATACATATATCTGAAAAGTAGGGTGGTGAAATGGATTGGCTTTGAAGGAAGTAGTTAATGAATAACTTCACTTATAATCTAAACACATGATTACATGAATACGTAAAACTTGTTCCAATTAAGCTTGATAAGGTATTCTGTAGATAGATTCAGAAAAGAGTTCGTCAAATAAGCAAAACAACGGATGAAACTGGAAGTTAATATCAATCAATGCATTTAGTATTTCTACACAAGGATCTACGGAGTAAACTGTACAATCATGCATTTAACAATAATTGTAGTAATAATATCATGATTTGTCAAATAACAACATAATATAATGAATGCATGACTGCCAAACTACACAACAAAATCAATAAAATATTTGAGTGTAACAAAAATATGAGATCATGTAAAAATATGTTGTAGGAAGATATTTGTGGACACTGGACGTTTATCATGTATGTATATATGTGTATATATCATAATGATAATAACAATTATAATAATAATAAAGTACGATGCTAATTTAGCGAATATATACGCCATTTACCCCTCAAAAACAAATTTATATAGTGGAAGGCTTCATTCACAAATATTTTCAAATGTTGAGAATACCGAAGAAAACATCTTTACGAAGCGTTATCTAGAGCCGCACTTTTACATCTAAGTTGGTTTTAACATAAATACAAAAAATAATGTACACAACATTTCAATATACAGACGTATTTCGATATAGCTTCAACAACAATGTAATAATTTAATCAAGCTAAACTAATTTGTAAATTATATAATTTATGTAATTGTATTATTATATGCTATTGTCTACCTGTTTTTTTAAAAATTCTGCCTGCAAAATTTACTGCAGAACTACATTTGACAAATTTGAACGTATTTTCTTCCAAAAATTAGTTTCAAGTAAAAAATTGTCGTAAGTTTTGAAGAGAAAACATTCTAGATATAACACCTGTAAAGTACTGAATTAACCATTCTGCTAAAAATAAATATAGTATGCTTAATTTTCAAGAAATTAACTAAAAATAGGACTCTTATTCATCAGTATACTGTTTGCTGTGCATTGAGAATTGTAAAATTTTCTCCCAGATTCTCCAGAAATATTCGTTGTCAAACGAATAAGTACTAACCGAACAACTAATATCAGAAAAATCAGCTTCTTGTGTGCTGCTATATTGTTGGTACAAAACAATTCAAAATTTTCATTTTTTAATTATTCTAAGCAACTAGAAAAATCCAAGTCTTTTCATGGTCCAAAGAACTACCACCGTTTTGCTGAGCCGTTTTGTATATATCAAATTCTCACAGTGTAGCGAAACCAGACGAAACAACGGTATTGCACTGCAATATAGTTTTTCTTCAAATTCCGTATCCAAATTTACTTTATTATGCTTTGTGTAAAACTTTCTTAGCTGACACTCTCGTTTATAATACAGTGCAATTTATCCTACCGTCAAGCCATCATCACAATTATATTTTATGCGAGTACTATTCATCCGACCTGTTCTTTAACGTTCGTTTTCTCAATCTGACAAAGTCGTCTCCTAACTAAAAAATGAGTCATCACCAATGAGAAACCTGAATCAGGTCACTTTAAGATGATGCTGCTTTTTGTATGCACTCAAGTACTTAAGTTAGTACAGTCATTATAAAAATGTTCACAGTGTTATAAACCTCTGAATTGACCGTGTTTCATCCGTTACAATAACAGTGTAAATATATAGCTTATATACAGTAATATTTCGTAATTATATTATGTATATTATTTTTCATAGGTGTATTCGTATCAGCAACTAGTAATCGACTTATTCACCGACTGATTCAAATATTACGTTGTCCTAGTAGCCGGACAAAAAGTGTTTGTAGACAATATGAGTATATTTTATTTCTCACATTAAACAGCCTTTTTATGGTAGCAGAATGCCTCCAGAGAGTGAACAGCATTATGGTCATGCATACAAGTACATACATCATCTTTGTTACACTTTGACTTGATTATCATTTATCAACCGGAAGAATAATAATAATGGGTTTTGCAAAATTTTGGAAAGTGTTGTTGTCACTAAAAATTTTGGATAATGGCCAATTGATTCGAATTCTTGATACATAATATTATGTTGAGTATAGAAAATTACATTTCATCGCTTAACTAATCGTTTTACAATTTAACTTTTGGAGCAATTTCTTCGACTCTGCCTCCCCACTGAAGTCTATAGTAGCCTTGTCGCCAACGGATGTTTGGGAAGAGTAGTGAGTGAATGAAGAGGAAAGGAGCGGAAACCTCCCGGAACAGCCATGCTAGCACGAATTCGAATTTTGTGAAGGGGATGTTTCCATTCTGCGCCAAGCCAAAAATAGACGTTATTACATACATACGTCCAACACAACGACAACGTACATCTACTTTTGGCAACTCGATGGACTAATAAAATATTCTTACCTGCACTGAACGAAGCAGAAACCAATCCATAATACACCACATGAGCAAGTGAACAAGAAAGACAACTATGGGGTCCCAGCGGAAGAGAACACGTGTAGCAAAAGCTACGCAGATTCCAAGAACCATGCACTCAGAGAATGGTTCTGCAATGATTGTGGGTGGGACCATGGCGAACCGCAGCTTTGCCCATCTGCACAAGTAGAAGATATTTTCAATTACTTCCTTTTGTATTAATAAATTTGTATTACAATATTATTATAAATCACTCTTGTGAAATTATCATTTGGCAGTGGTCAAAATAAGACATTATATGGTAATAAGACATACCGTGAAATACGGGCCTGAAATGACTGGATATCACAGTAACCAGAATTCTGCCAAGCAGGCTGACTAGATATAGTTATTTTCCATCCTCTATCCGTGATCGATTTGGCAAAGAAATAGTCTTCCGCTAGAAAACAACCGAATGCCTTGATGCCTCCAACCTGATAAACAATTTTTAAAATTCTCATTATTTAAATTGTCCTCAGTTCTGCCAATTACTTTTCACATTTGCAACTGCCATTTAAAAAATATAAACATTCTTCCTTATTCGTAATCCCATTATGATAGAATTTTTTTCCCTAGTACCAGTGGATAAAATGGTTTCACTGGTCCCACCACAGTTAAAGGTAAAACACAAAAAAGAGTAATAAAAATCGATCTAATACATAGAAAAGAATACTACTATAACAACATATGTTTGCAGCATTGACTTCAGACAAAATCAAATTATTAGCTAGTCTTATATGTATGTAGGTATTTATGCACATTGACAATCCATGCGACCATTGTTGAATCTCAGTTCACCGATGCCAAAAGCATCGTGTTTACTCCACCTTGGAATTACTAACAAGCTACGAAAATGCAGTTTACCATTATACTGAATAATTCAAGGAGTTCTGGCAGTAAGGAAAGGAAGCCTCAAAACGCAAAGAGCAATCGAAGATTACGATAGAACGTCAAAGACAGCATGCAATACATTTCAGTTAATTTAAATAAAACATGAAATACTTGCCTCGTCCAGCAGTTTCTTTCTCATTAATGCCGACATCCCTGTTGGACAGTTTATGCCCATCAAGTCTGCTGCCAAATAGATCCTTGCATGAGAAGTGCCAAAGTAAACCTATAAAAAACAGTTCAAACTATAATTATATACAAGAAATTGGGCAACCATTCACTACTACATACTCACTTACAGTTTGGAATTTGTAGTTAAATTGTAAGATTTACTAGGTACCACATACTTCAAAAACCACACATGGAAATTCTTACGAAAAGTGGGTGCGAACGAATTCTCATTATTTTTGACCGGGAACATTTTGAGCATTCTTTAAATAATTATTATTATTATTATTTAAAAATTACTTTGAGTAGTACTTTTTTTAAAAGAAGGGATGACCCTAATTACCTAATTGCCCGTGGGTAAACTATATTTTTGGTTAACTCCGGCAGTAGCTTAGTAGGGGCCTAGGACTAGGGACTTTATATGCTGGCTGACAGACATAGCTACCATCTTGCTCTCAAAACCTCACTCGATTTAAAAATTGAAAGTTTTAAAACTTTATGCCATGACTGATTCGGGATATTTTAAAAAATTGCGTGGCTGGGAGGATTGTAAGAATTTCCACCTATGTTTTAATTTTTTTAACTAGCGAAATAAATTCCAAAAAGTAAGTAATTACCTTTTCCAGAATAGCGGGGAAGCCCTGCCGGTCACAAGTGAAAGGCATTTGATGTACGAGGCCGGTTTTGTCGTCCATGTGGCAGACCATGTCCAATAGTGTGTCCTCCTTCACTGTTAGCAATTATAAAAAGTTTTGTAAGCGATGCCTTGATTGAAAATAACAGTAATACACATGACCCTTTTATTAAATAAAAACATTGTACATCTCACGACTCTGGTTGTATGACATTTTGAGCATTTTAACTGGTGCTTTAATGCAATTATGCAATTCTCACCTTGAAAGAGTCGGGAATCTACGTGGGGGTACTTGTCCATCAGTTTTTCTACTAAAGTTATTGCTGGGTCATTCTTATCTTGAACACAAAACAGGATTTCGTACTGGGAAGATACAAAAATTAAGTATTACTATTAGACTTTGAATATTGTCCTTCTAACTGCTATAATTAGTTATTTTACAATTAAAGGCGACACTCTAGTTCACCACAAATAATTACTGACTTTACAAAGCATAATAATTTGTACTTTGTTACCTTTGGATAGTTCAGAGTGAAAAATGTTTCCAAATTTGAAGCCAAATGAGGGTCCTCTCCAACAAGCGGTTTGATGACAGAAACACCTGGAAGAGGGATGTCTGGGGGCCAATTTCGTTTCCTATGTAATTTCCATTTGCTAAAATCAAAGACACAGACACAATTTAATAACCATTTAGATTCAAGATTTTAGCACCTGTAGCATTAAAAGATGATAACTAACGAACTTAAATAGTTAACCTAGTGTACTAGCTATAAACAGTTATCCTAATTATAACCTATGACCTACCTCCAAAAGAAGGCTATCAAGTGAATAACCCACATTCCAGAAGCAAATACCACGAAGAAGATAGCCAATCCTTGGATTGTGTATGCCAGAGTCGTGGACATTTCCTGAAAGATCACAATAATAACCCCATTAGTTTTAAATTTAATTACTAACAACAATCAAAAGGTCCAAATTAATAAGAATCGGCAGGTTCACGACAATGATTCACAAAAACACGATTCCAATGGCAATGAAGAATAAGTAAACTATTATTTAAAACAAATTAAACCCTGGGGTGCAATTCATCATAACGCCTGTATCTCATTTTCAGCTGTGAGATGATCTTCAGAACGTAAGGTTATCGACTGAAAAACAGCAACTAAAACTAATTGTTACAATAATTTTTAATCCTGATTTTGCACTTAATTTGCCTAATTATAATTATCGATACTACTGATTCAACACAACAGGTTTAGAGAGCGCAAAATTCTAGCTTGATTTTAATTTTTGACAATTATTTTAAATCCACACTACAGATTGGAGCAAGTAAAGTTCGTAATTAGTTTTTATAAAGTTTTAATTATCCTATGCCTAAGCCTAACTGGTTGCTAAATTTTAATTGTTGTTTGGAAAGCACTAATTAAAAATTAAAATTGATATTTATCTCTGTAAAACACCTGACCTGACCTCACCACCGCTGCAAAGCAACAATAATAACTTTGTGCGGAGAAGTGGTCAGCAGGTCAGCAGCATAGTGAGGAAAAGAAAGAGAGAGAGAGAGAGAGAGCTCGCTCGCAGGCTGTATACGGCTCAGCGGCGGTGGTGAAAGTGCGGGGCTTTGTTTACCCTGCCTGCATGCCTCATTGGCCGTTGATTTTAGAGGAAGATGGCATGGATACAACACTAACAACATGCTCAACGGCAAAATAGTAATTTGCAACGAACATTGAAAGCTGTTCAATTTTCTTATTTTATAAAGTTATCAGATGGGGAAAGTACGAGCTCTGATGCATGCAAAATTTTAAATTTACATATCTGTTAACTATATATGAAGTGATACCTTTAAAGCAGTTTGATTATGTAATTAAACTTCAAGAAATAGGGATGTATGTGTGGCTGATTGGTGGTTTATGTTGCTGTCATCTTTACAGTTTTCTACTTTCAAAATTGTCAATTATTGCGTTGTCACATGAAACAAGGGGTTTTCGAAGGTCTTAGAATGCTGCCTGCGTGCTTTAAGGCTACTTGTAATGTTGATTGCTATAATAGGCAAGTTTGTCAGTTCATGGTTTACGGTTGTCAACCTTACACTGTAGTTATACCGAAATCAAATATCAAAGAACCTGAAACAGATTATTTTCTCTGTCCTTGAACCGTATTTTTCGTCTACAGTACATCTATTAGTTTATTATCGCGTACCCCTGGGTATTATGTTATCAATTATTATCAAATCACGACTATCAACTATGTTTTAGGCCTTTAGTTCTCTTTTATTTATAAACTGTCATCTAAACTCATTCCATCATATAGTATCCCGTGTAGTCATCGAGGATTTGTGCAAATTCATTTACCTATTACATAAACACGGAAAGATAAACCTATATCAGTAAAAATACTTTCATTTTCATTGTTCACCTTCTACATAGGCCATTTGTAATGTTAAAACCGAATTATTAATAATGATTAATTGGCTACTTCAGTTTATATAGAATGTTTTATATACATTTTTATATACTTTGACGCATAATTTGTTTATTGATAAACTATTGTTATGTAGTATTTTACAACAACGTAGTTTTAAGCTATATTGTAAAGTAGTTTCACAAAAAGTCAAGACATTTTTTTCAAAAAAAAATATTCACCTCCGCCCCTTTTCTGAACTTGTTTTCAAGAGTTCTAAAATTTAAGCACAAATCTTTAAATGTACTCATATGAAAGCCAATAAATGACTTTCAAAATGTGTTCTCATATTTCCATGTCATTATATGTAAATATGATATGATAATGTGTAAGTCTTCGCTGACCCATAAAACAAATAGATTTGTAAAAAATGTGAAGTGCATACTTGCGTTCTAAGCTCTAGGCAATAATATCAGGTTACTGACTGCAATCACCAAAGCACCCAACATCCCGTCAGATTGAGTATATTTGGTTGCTAAAAAATCCGCCCACGTACCTAAGTCAGCTTCACTGACGTAGAGAAGGATGAGAGTGAAATGAAGACGATTTTTGCTTTAGTAGAAAATTATCAAGGTCTTTACAATGCTTTTTAGACAACGGTACCCAACATTACATCCATTTATGAGTTAATCATTCTGGATCATTTGATCATGCTATGCTGTGATTGTAATCCCAATTTTTTGCTATTTATAAATTTTTATTTTGTTAGCATGCTACATGGTGTGGTTTGTGACATTTATATTTCATAGTCTAATTTTTTCTAACTATGTAGTTTACATCGTTTGTGGTCATTAGTTCTATAGATTTTGTATAAATGTACATTAAACCCAAATCTATTAGCCAGCCCAGTTTTTTGGTCAAATAGGTTCTCATATCTAAAGATCGATTTGAATTTGCCAATTTATTTCGTCATATGTTATAAAGAAACAATTTCCGTACTACAGGTCATGCTTAGGTACGCATACTAAGGTACAAATTTTTTCTAACAAGTGACTTGTTTGAAAAGCAATGTATTAGTAGTAGAGGTTGGAACAGGGTTTCCAAGATACATGAATTTAGGATATTAAATTTTTGTATTTTTCAATGACTTTTTTGCATTCAAAAAATTTGAAAATAGTAAAAATAATCTAGTACAATTGCTGTAGCCCTTCGGGTCGTGTTGTGCACCTAATAGTCTATTCGATATTTGACACTCATTTGACATTTAAAAATTGGACATATGGGCGTAGGCGTTGGTATAAATATATATCCGTATATCTAATATATCTTTTAAATATCAAAAGTTATGTCCCTCGTATCATTGTGAGAAGGAGGGTTAGACATGTTTTTTCAATAAAATTAATTGGGAAAATAAACTTTCTTCGAACTGTACATTATTTTATGTTTATTTATGTACATTACTCTATTTTATGTTTAATGTTCAATGTTTTCATATTCTATTTATACAACAAGTATTTATCATATAAAAAGGTAAAAATAAAATAAAAGCGCTGTCATCGTTAATATTACGTTGAGTGTAATTATGCCATAGACGCCCATTCAATGTTTTTTCTAACGCCTCAATAGCTACATTATTATGCTAGAATAAAACAATCAGAAGCATTATCGGTTTTCTGGCCATCCGATGCTAGTAGTACAGTACGTACATGCTATCAACAAAAGATAAATAATATGAGGTTGTGTAATCATGTATATGTATCTCCACAAGGTCTGCAATCAGTTAACCAATAACAAGTTATTGCACTCCAAGAATTTCCTCATTGTATTCATGGACTTTTTGTACTATGCAATCATGCATAGTGAATAAGGAAGGAACCACAATAATAACACATTATTAAATCCAAAACCTAACATACTAACCTAGCACGATTGTTTATGCTGAGGAAGTTTTACTTGTGAAATTCGTCAATACGGCAATGTACCATGTACCAACAACTCACTAGCCATTTCCATAAGAATACCGGTTGGTTGGTACATAGGTACTTCATACATCTAGCTTATGAAATTGGCTTAATAATTGTCATTAAGAAAGAAGGATATTAAACGTAAAACTCATCGAATGGTAAAGTCGAAACACTAGAGTTTTTTATTTAGTTGGAAATCGCACTGGATGGAACATGCCGATAATTCTGGGTTTTAATGTCTACTTTTTAAATTTATAAAATTCCGCCAACTTTACACTTACATTTTCATGTCAGTTTATAAAACAAGAAACACATTTATTTACTACAATGTCAATAATATCATGGGACACAAGACAGCTCCGAAACACATAAAATAAAATAGCAATCTCCACCCATAACAAGTACTACTTTTAGTATACCTTTGCTTACTTGAATAACATGATCCGTGCATTGTCATCATGTCGACATAATTTTATATATATACCTATATTATATATAACATCATATCATCATAACCTAAAACAACGCTGTCTTAGACTTTCTTGTAGCACACACCAAGAAAAAAAATTATTGATAACTTGATAGCATTGTCGGCTTTCATGCATGCTTCAAGCGGCTTCGGCGTATCTTAAATTATCTTTGAGTCCTAATAATAAATTCATTGAGTGGTGGGGATTGCTGTTGTGTCACGTATCTTGTGTGGCACGGCACGGCAAAATCCAAATGCCTCACCGAAAAAAACTGAATGATTAATGAGCACCTTTTCCTACTCATCCATTATATATTAGTTTTAAAACATAATTTTCACTTACAGTCAGTGAACAACTTTGCGTCTACCGTGTGTTAATCATAGTGTAGAGCTGTGTCATTATTTTATCGAGTAATAAATGGTCAACAATCAGCTTATTTCACTAATGTGTAAGACTATCCCACTTTTCAGCAGGCGATTACAATCCTTTCTCATTGTGCCCTCCCTTATTACTCCCCTTCAGTTACTTCAAACCCAAAACTATAAACTTTTACGCTTTTTTGAGAGCAAAATATTTTTGCCCATTTTCCTTCATTGTTTAACTATCATACTATCAGCCTTCGTCTATAATCTATATGAGTGCAACATCATTGTTTTATTTATACGGACTTATATCCATTCATGCAATTGTAATTACATGGACTGATGCCCCGTTCTTTATCCAGACCTCTTGACTCCTTATACTACGCTACTGTAAAAAGAAATAATGTGTTTATGCATGTAGGTATGCATACTTGCCTTTATACGAGAAGAATTGTTATGCATGTGCAAATAATTAATTGACTTACTCACACTTTAACAACATAAGCACATTGATTCCAAATTTGATCTAAGTGCTTGTAACAATATGCAGATCATTCATGCAAACACAGCAACTTTTTTTTGTTTTTTTTCCTGCAGCCTTTTAAAAAAACTTCATTTGGTAGATGCATGTGTGCTCTTTGTTTTCAGTAGAGGCTATTAATGACGCATTTTGCAAGTAGGAAACTGTGCGATTACCTATGCCTTCTTGGAATAATACACGCGTAATATTATTCTCCAAATTTGAAGAGTGTTAAGATTAAGTATCCTCCTTTTTTCTGAGTACGTAGATCCTAAAAGAATTTTTTACAACTGTGAGCTACATAGTACCTACTATGCATGGATACACACACCTTACTACAGTATTCATGCAATGTCAAAACTGATTCAAGCAACAGTCATTCACAGAATACAGAATAGTTTGTATGAATGGAAAAAAGTTGCATACGTTTGGAAATGTACTTTTCTCAGCGCAGAATAGGAAAGTTGCCAATCGTGATCGTTTATAAATACACGGATATATTAAAAGTGATGAATTGGTGCATTGTCCTAAAGACTTAAATAATTGCAGGAAAAATACCCAGTGAGTGCACATAACAAAGTACAATCGCAAAATACACACTTGATAATGTTCCCATCACCCAAATAGATTGATAATATTTGCAAGGAAGAGGCGTTTTTTCGGTTATACTTGCTGTTTGTTAAACCAACAAACAATCACCCCATTTTCCTCATTTGTGTATGCTTGTTTTGCACACAAATCCATTACTTACAACAGCATACACATGCATGCGTCATATTATATAGGTAAATATGCATGTATTAAATGTGTAAATCTTTTTTAGGACAAAAATTGCGTGGCTTTCATTTTAACATAATAGATTTATATTATGCAATATATGGTTAATGTTTTGAATTGAAACCTTTGAGACAGACTTTTTTTAAAACAAATATTAGCAATAAAAATACATGATGCAGCAAAACACAACAGAAGCCGTACCAAAAAAAGAAAAGTTTTAAAAATGAATATATGCTCGCACGCAACCACATAATGCATACCCAAATTATACTATATGAATATTAAATATTTCTTTTGCATAATGTTTATTCAACATACAAACAAAACAATACACATACAGTTAATTATTGTTTGTAGTCTGTCCTGTTCTTTCATCAACTATCAGTTATATCTGTTGTTCAAGTTGGTCACTGGACCGAGCGGTCCATCCTTAGAGATTTCAACTTATCTAATCTACAGTACAAATATGTGAACCATACTTCTTTTTTTCAAGACTAGAATGACGACATGCACAACTCAACCATGCGACTATGACGACGAAGATAATGATGATGGTGCAGGGCAGGATGGTCACATACAATTTCTGACGGTTATTAAATAAATACTATCATACACCGGATGTTTTTACATGTTCCATAGTAGTACTTCAAAGTAAAAAATGTAAGCCCTGTAAATATGTCTGTAAAATTTTAATTGTTCAAGTTATAGTAAATGAACGATGTATGTTAAAAAAATGCTTTTTAAATCAGTTTCCAGGTTAACATTATGCAATTTCCTCTATTGAAAATAATAGTATTAGTAGAACGTGCGAGCAAAAGTATTTACTGCGTCAAGTATTCAAGTTGTCAAATGATGACCGCCACGTAGAATGACTCGATAATCATATGAAATGACTCTTCACTTCACTCTCGCTAATTACTTATCATCATGGTCATCATGAACTCGTTTGTAATGACAGGGGTCTAACATGTCACGTCGCAGCGCTAGCACAAAAAAAGATTTAGTGTTATACTCTGCACGGCTTTATACATACCGTATGTACATGGTATCAAAATGAAGTAATAAAGTAGTAGATGTTATTATCGTACATCCTTAAACATGGAAAGATTCTTCTCAAAATATGTTATGACCAGTGTAGCCGGTACAGTCAGTCAGCTTACAATAGTACGCAGTTATCAGTCAACAAATCATGTATAGGAAAATTAAATGGATACATTTAAATCGTTCCGTTACCCATTTGTACATGTCAACTGATGAATGAATGGACAAGGTAGAGTGACATGTAATTGATGTAACACCTGAATCGATAATCAAACTATCGGGTATTGCTAAGAATGTATGTAAAATATTTTCTGTTGAAGTCTAAACTTGTTCATTTAGCAGGCTTTTTAAGATGCACACAATGCTCGATATTTAAAAAAAGTATCCTTAAGAAAATTCAAATGTTAAATAAAATAAGTAATTCTAATGCAGCAATTCGCTGAAATTTGTAATATGAAAACTGATAAAATTCATAAACCTTGTAACTATGAAAAGAATAGAGAAAGTTGAATGTGCCATTCATATTTTTTCATTGACTTTCAATTTGTCAGTTTGAGAAGGAAGTATGAATGTAAATGTCAATAACTATACTCAAATAATGCACGCTACTAGTATTCAGCACCCAAGGAAATTGCAACCTTTAGAGTACAGACAGTGTGGTTAACGGTTTTTGAAAAAGTGGCCACTGAACTTTTTGGGAAGCAAGTCTAGGAAAATAATACTAGGTTACTTACTACTACTCCAATGTATTAAATTCAAGGATTCGATAATATATGCAGTTTTTTTAAAGGTAAAATAATCTATATCGTCATCGTGTTTTTGTCGACCACAAGATGTGATTAACAATGCCATTCAAAGTTCAACAATGTTTTGATGAGATTTATTTAAATTTGAATGAGTGTTACAAGAGGTTACACGCATATTTAGCCACTGGAAATGCAAGATTAATTAAAGGTCTGCGACTTTTTGATTTATTCGAGAAAATAGCTTTTATTACCATGCATCTCGTGTATTAATAGAAGCAAAATAAAAAGAATGTTGTGTTTGTGCGTACCTTATGTGTTGCTAGTATAAAGTAGACGCCTTATTACTGGTGTTGATTATGACGTTGACGATAGAGACTGTTGAGTGTTGAAGAATTAGAGTGAATTTTACAAAAATGACTATAGGAAAAGTGCCGATGTTGCCAAAAAGTCTTTTGATATTTCATTTTTCCCAGATAGGAATGGCGGTTGCAGCAGTAGTAGTAGCAATGCTAGTAGTAATAGTAGTACAGTTTCGGCATAAGGGACATTGCAATATATGTGTCATTATCAACATCGTCATCATCATGGTCGAGAAGAAGAAGAAACTAAAATCTGTATTGGTTTTAAGCTTATATATTCTTCCTCTCCTGTAGTTCTGTTCGTTGTCTCCTATTTCGTTTCTGCTTGCTGTTCACACAATCATGTCTGTGGCGAAAACGATGATATCGTCATGCCAGACACAAACAAGGGATGTGGTTTTCTTCTCCTCTTATCTATCTTACTATTCTTTTTGGAAACTTGACGAACGTCGATTCGTTCTTAGTACTGCTGCTTATTACGTTCGTTATTTTGACTGTATGGCTATTCAAAACGATTCTATTTTTTCCCCTGAATTTATTTAATGTCTCCCTTTCCGCTTGAAAAATCCTTCAACTGATAAACCTTTTTGTCTTAATAGAACAGTTTGATGTCATTGGCGAAAAGAAAAACGTAAAGAAAAGACAGAAAATTCGCTTTCCAAGTACAAGTAGAAAGCACACTGCAATACAGTAATTGTTCCTGAGTTGAGTGCGGCAACTTTTTTTTATATCACACTGACGTTTTGTATCATCATTATTGTTGTTACAAGTGGCAAAAAAATGCACGACTTTTTTTTGTCGCACACACTGAAATGCACACACACGTTTTTATTGTATATTGTATATAGTATATTTATTATAGTGTATGTATAGAACAACATCCAAATGGGATATCTTTTGGGGAAATAATGTGTCTTTGCAATGATAGTAACGTGGCACAAGGAAAAAAGTCACTCATTCGTTTAGCAAAAAGAAAATGCCTCATGCATGGTCCACGTTTTATATGCATGTATTAGAATCGTTTTAATTAAATTGGCAAGTATTTATTGTATTTTACTTGTACATGTTATGCATTGGTAATAAGAAGACAAAAGTATGTACCAGTTGTCGCTGCAATATAGTAATAATAACTGTTCACTACACTTGCGAATAAAGATGAGAACAAGAGGGAAAAATAAAGTTTTCCAATAATGATTACTCGTACTGCTACTGCTTTTCTTCTAGTCAACGCTGCTTATACTAATGATCATGAAGACGACGAAATAAAGTTTTCCAATAATGATTACTCGTACTGCTACTGCTTTTCTTCTAGTCAACGCTGCTTATACTAATGATCATGAAGTCGACGACGGCGACAGAACAGCAAGACGAGAATTTTTTTTAAAAAACAAAAGGTGGATGAAGAAAACTGTTCTATTTAGGATGCTGTAGGTATAATATTAGGTATTGATAAAAAACTGTTCGATATATCACTTGACACTGAAACTAAATAGATGCAGAAATGCTAACCAGATCCTTTAATGCCCGCTGCTCAATAACTATTTTCCTTATTTTTCTAGCTTCTCTTGAACGTAAAGCAACGTGATCACAATAAGATATCAAGGGTAATAAATGTACATCTATTTGTGTGTGTGTGACTGGCTGGGTTTAAGAATAATGTTCTTTTTTTACTTAATGTACCATTTACGACCTTGCCATTAAATTGTTTTTATCTTTTCCTCAACTTGATCTATATTGAGTAATATATTCTTTTCTTGTTTGAAATTAGAGTCTAATTACTAAACTTTACAAAGCTAAATATTGATTGCCGATATACACTGAATGTTGCGCCACTTTCTATTCAATTTGTACGTAGGTATATAAATATATAGTAAGTTAAACAGATCTAATAAGCTGTAATAGTAATGATTATAGGTTCCTTATTTTAATGTAAAGATTGAGAAGCAGCACACAGCGTACAATCCGTTCGGTTTCGCAATAGGCGACAGAATTTTTAAATGTCATTGTATTCAGCAAGATGATGTATACATTTTAGTGGTACTCGAGAAAGGAATGATGAGATGCACAAAAAACTGCACAAGTAAACGTTGTGTTGTTGTTGTTACCTGAGGTGAATTATAAACTTTTTTCAAATGTCTTTTTTGTGTAGGTATAATAATGATGTATGTACAATAGGTACAGGTATACAAGCTATTGTTTAATATCAGGAAAAAAGATTCTTATAATAATGTTTTTGGTTAAATGAGACGCTTCACTTTTCCATACGTTGCTGCAAAGCTGGGAAATATTCTTCTGTGTGACTGATTGACCGGAACCCAAACACGGTTTGCAGTAACCGGTAAAGATGCTGCTAGTAGTAGTGTGAATTTTTTTTTTCAAAACTGTGTACGTGTTTCTCCGCGCACATACGTTATGTTCTTCGAATTCTTTCACCTTTTTTCAATTTCATTTTGTCCACACCGATTCTGCTGTTGCATTTTCTTTCCAACTGTCACCGCCATTTTACGTAAATATTTTCTGACCTTTTTTCCAAAGTGAGTGTGATGCTGCGTAAAGAAAAATCTAGCTGAGTTCTTTTTGCATGCACCTTCTTAAGTCTTCGAAAAAAATCTGACAGACGTGGCTGGTAACACCACACCACCCCCGCTCCAATCAACTTTTATTATTAAAGTTTATCTTATTTTTTTCTTGCATATTATGCTGACAATGGAAAAAATAATAATGAAACAGCAGAAGAAGAAACACCGCACTGGCTTGAGAGTTGATGGTGCCACCGCCACTATACTTGTAATACTACTGACTCTTGCAGTGCTGCTGTGGTGCTAAATACTAAACTCCTTTTGCTGCCCCTTTCTCTCTCTCTCTTCTCTGTCTGTCTGTGTGTCTGATGCTGCTGCCCTACGTACGCTGTATATCTAGTTGAATGTTGGTTTGGTTGGCATTACCATTATTATTTTACGTTATATAGTTACCATTTACCAATGCTACTGTTGCTGATACTCTTCTGCTTTTCAGCTGCTGTAATCATGATGATGGAAAAAGTTTCACCGTATTATCATTTACTACTACTTGTGTAAAACGCGACACGACAACCAACATCATCAGACAGGTTTCAGGAAGCCTCTGACATGAAGAGTGCCGAATACTTGGTTTAATATAATAAGAAAATGAAACATGACATTTTTCCCCAAGAAAAAAAGCCAACTTTACCATCACCAGTACAAGTCTTACTTCTAGTAACAGCAGCAGGAGCAATAGCAGCAGCAGAAAAAAGATGAGTATATGTACTGATGTTCATAGCAAACAGTAGTCATTGTAGTGAAGTGGCAAAGAGTGCACTTGTTTCTTTTTAAGAAGAAGAAAAAGAAGTGGTAGCAGCAAGTTGTAAAAAGACAAATTCAAGATAGTAGAAATTTGTCGTGGAGTAGTAGTAGTAGTAGTAGTATTGTTTTGTTTGAAAAGGAGTAAGCAAGCATAATACTATTGTGATGACGATTATAATAATGTGACGGACCGATATGTATGTTTGAAGGAACGTAATTTATATAAAGATATACAAACTAGTGTCCTCTTCTTTTTTTATTATTTCTGCTCGTTACTCCTCACTTTATATTACTACTTTGTCTCTGTTTTTCCTTCTGTCTTTTCTAGACGACGAAATGGCAGGGTAAAAGGGAACCAGGGATAAAAAATAAGAGAGAGAGTCAAGTCGTGTGGTTATGTAGTATGTGGTATAAAAAGTCAGAAACTTGTCCTTACATTTTTTTGCAATATACCATCTAGTAGTTAGCAGCTTTACGCTAAAAGTCTACTTGGTCGGCGTCTTGTAGAAAAGTAGCAGCGCACTGGTAGTAGCACTACTACCAGGTTTTTATATTCAAAAAAATAGCAAAAGAACCTGCTACTACTACGAGACAAGAGATTTTTCTGTACGCAGACTTGCTGGTGATGATGAGATCCAAAATATTCGCTACCAATTCACCCAGGCAGAGAGTCACCAGAAGCAGCAGAGGCAACAACACCACCAACAACGGCAACGCTACTCACTTTTTCTGATGCTGCTTGCGCTGCTACTTATTCGTCTACTAATAATATGATGCTTGTTATACTCATACATTAGATAACACTTGGGTCGGTCGTTTTGTTAAGAGCATTGAAAGAGTTGTAAGCAGAAGCAAGCAGCACTGTGTATGAACCTCTCTTGCATACTCATACTACTACTAGCATCACTACCACCTTATTCTCTTATTCCTCCAATTCTGCTTCTGTGAAAAAGAGAAAAAAATCTAATAGAAGCTAGTAGTCAGTAGTAGTAGTAGTAGTACCACATTCATAGCAGAAGCAAAAGTGAGAACGAAGGGAAGTGACCGAACGCAAACTCGACATGAAACGAATAAACGAAAAAAGTCTTTTAGGCAAAAGGAACCATTGTATATGCCCATACACACTGATACGATGTAGCGATATGCCCATAGCAAACGCCCCATTCATTATAGAAATGCTTGGATCATATCGACATTTTCATTGCATATTCGTGTAAAGGGATAATATGAGTGTATGCATGTACTTCTGTGCGTTTTACCTTAACAAAATACCATAAAGTCATATATAAGTATAGGGGTTTGCTCATGTACCTACGTAATAATGATATCTCTTATAGTTAATATAACTATACACAGGCCAAACACGCCAAAAGAGAGAACTCTATTCCATTCTATAATTTACCCGTTTGCAGCACATACAACTAGTGGTTCTATAGCTTAAATACATACATTCGCTGGTACGTTTCAGCAAAACAGATAGCGAGCTGCTGAAACCCTGAGAGCAAAACTTACTTTTCCACCGTTCTCTTCTCTTCTGTTTTTCTCTCCGTTTGTTCTGTTCTGCTCCGTTGTGCACCGTTTTTTTTAACTTTGACTGACTACATAATATATACTTTTAGTTTAGTGTAATACGTACTTTTGTATATTCAGAAAAAGAAAATCATCATCACCACAGGTTTGATGTATGTGCTGTTGTATGCAGATGTGTATAATTTTGTTGTTATTATATAAATATATGTATTGTTTCGTGCTGGCAGGAAAAAGTATGTTCATTCTCCTTAAATTGCTATCTGTAGATTCTGTACACCGCCGGAGCACCGCATAAGCAACAGCACACACATACAATATGGAATTAAAGGCAAAGTCAAACCCTTTCAGCAAAGTCGGTTTTACTGACACATTACATACACCTACACAATAATACTAAATTAAATGTAGGATGTATACAACAACAAATGAAAATGGCAGTGGAAAAATAAGCCTGTAGCATACAGTTATTCAGAATAATTTTCCAAGTTGAAATAAATTCGTTCAACGGCAAAATTCAACGGCATATTGAATGCCGTTGAATTTTGAAAACAATATACCACCATCATCATCATCTGCATAAAAGTTCAATCGTATGGGGTAAAGTCAGACTTAAAAGAATTTCGCAGTTTACAATCATATAAAAAATTAACCTTGCAAAGGCATAACTTGAGCACAATGATTTAAATAAAAGACTTTAATTTATTGCAAATTAATGACAGACAGACAGACAAACAATATGATTAATTCAGTATACTTACTGTAACAATAATGCAATTCAAAAAAACGTACAAGTATTAGACACTCTCACTGGGAGTTGGACAGGCAATAGTAAGTATTTTGCCGTCATTATATTATCATCTTCGTTCCCAACAGGAAAAAATGCTAGCATGAATGGCTGTAAACTGAGCTGATTAAATTGATGATGCTGATGTTGATCCCTGTGGTAATAGTATTAGTAAGCATCAATTTGAGTCTGCATCATCATTGAAATCATTTTTCAAAAGCAGTCTTGTGATTATGAGTAAGCGTTTAGCAGCAGTGATAGATCGGCTTCTGAAATAGGTAAATGCATACGTCATCAAGATTTGTAATAATGTTTATAACCCTAGCAGTTTCCTTTTCATTGTTGACTATCCTATATAGCTACATACCTACGCGTATTGGATGCACAGAATCAGCGTATTTTCAGCCAGTTTCTCCTGTCAATGTTGCACTCATGATTCTTCTCTCAATTTCTTCAATACGTTAGCGTTCATCATCATGCATGATAATGCCGCAGGTAAATTTGTGCATTGTGTAATGCCGGGAACGTCACTCATATGTAAATGTGCTTTTAGAAGAAAAGCACAATGCAAGGTTGTTACTTGCTGGGATGTAGCTGACTGTATGTACTTATTTACGAGACTTTTAAAATTACAATCTTTAATCATAAGTAATTAGCAGAAAAGTCATGGGGATTTTTTCTTTTTAAAAAATCTTAATTTTCATTAGCAAAAGCTAGCTTTACGAAAAAACTCTAGTCAGATTTAGAAGTATGTAATGTAAAAAAAGGTAGTACCAGCACAACAATATTATGAATAATAACTAATCTCTAGAAAACAGGCAGATTTGTTCTTACCAAACAGCACAGCAGGCCAAGAAGTATTCACAGACGTAATACTTTTGCCACAGTAAAGGTAATGCAGACGTCAGCAGGAAAACGAAATGAGGGACTTTTATGAAAAGCGGAAATGTTCATCTGGGAACATTAAGCAGCAAAGCCGATAGAAGTTTTTTTCATCTAAAAGAGACTTATGCTTAGTTAAGTTTGACTCCATTAGCTTTCCTTATTCTTCAAGTACATGCAAACAAATATCCTCAAAAAAATAAGAATCTTGGCTCTTCTTCTCTTCCCAAAGTCTCAAAGTACAGATTACTGACTGAGAAAAAGTCACATATGAAAACTTGTAAACCGGTTAGTTTTTCCTTTCTTTTTACTACAAAGCTTTGTTCAGGGAATCATGTAAGTGATCAAAGATTACTCCTTCACTCCTTCTTTGAGCCCAGCTGAAAAAAACTTTTTTTACGATTTTTATATGCATGATTCCTTCTATTTTTATTATTATGGCATCAAGGAAAAGTAGCGATGACTGCCATTGCTTCCTCTACATTCTCAAGTGCGTTCATAATAATATTATTACAAGCTTCAAATGAGAAAATAAGTATAAGTGCAAGAGTTTTGCTGTGTACGTTATCGTTGTTTTTTTTGTTGCACAGCAGCAGTAGAACAGCGTCAGTAGTAGTGGTAAGCCAACCGAAAGGTATCATTTTCGGCAAAGTTTTGTTTCAAGTTGAGAGCAACAACTCCAACTTGTCTTTCTCTCTAACACATACACACTCTATTTTCCATTACTTATGTAGTCTATTTACTACAAAACATGCACCATACACAGAAATTTTTTTCTTCTTCTTCTGACAATGCAATTTGCCTTTACTTTTCCCTTGCCGATGGTAGTGTTTTGCCTGTAATATGTATTTATGTGTGGATTGTGGCTTCGTCTCTCTATCTGTGAACACGACGAAAGTAATAACAGTAATAATGATGGTGTGGCAGTACCAAGTACCAACCGACCGTGGAATAATAGGATGAATGGATAGAGAGAAAAATTCGATGAGAGGCATTGCATTGACATACATAAATACATAAATAAAAAATAAATACCGATGCCTACATGTCATTGTAATGAGGAACAGCAGAAGTTACAAGTACGACTTTTACTGTTTGTCCGTCTGTCCATTTGCTTCCTGAAATCCTTTTATAGCTATGTATATACAAAATTAATCTTTTGTCAAAAAAGGAGTGTTCATGTAGCAACAGCAGATTATAGCAATAACATGTTGTGGTTATCTTGCTTAAAGTATAATACGCTGTGATTCTGCAATTAAAATTGAAGGCACGACATGGCAATAAATGGCAATAATAATCAGGTGCAATTTCCCCTGGGAGAGGGGACTATGAGTTTTTTAAAAGTTATGTTGTGTCAAATCATTCTTCTACTACATTCATTTTGGTTTACAAGTATTTTGCAGCGACTTTATAGTATGTTGGCAGTACGACCGTCAACAATGACACGGGAAATGTACTCGCAAAAAAATACTTTTTCTCCGCTCTGTGCATTTTTTTGTGCACATGAACTTGCATGGTTTTTTGTACAAATGTGGTCAACAACAACAGCACTGAAATCCTTACGGACACAGCGTTCATACAATAAAGAATGCTGTGAATGGAGCGCAAGAGAGAAAAACTTGCACTTAATTCACTCAGACACTACATTACTGTCAGTGAATGCCATGCATGCTTGCCTGCATCTTCTATCCTTCTTATTGCAGCAACACAGTAAAAACATTGAGAATGAACATCTTTATACTTTTTTGCAGTACACACAACTTTACTTACTTTTCCAGCTTTTCAGAGACTTTTCAGCAGCTGTAGTAGCAGATATTTAGACGCAACAATGTAGAAAAGAATATATATACATATATATTTATATATTTCTCATTGTAATGTATCTTGGAAATATATGTGTTTCACTCGCATTTTTTGCAAGTACATATATTACTCCAGTTTTGTCATTGTGAGAGTGTGAGTGAATTGACTTGGGAAAGACAGGCAAAGTGTGAGTCCTTCTCGGGAAGAAAGGGGATCTCAATAAAAGGACTCAACACATGATGTTCATACATTCTCACACGCGTTCTCTTCTTCTTCTTTCCATTATTACGACTAGACGCAAAGGTATTCAATTGAATGTGAAAGCGAATAAACGAAGGATTTCTCCTTCGCCGCTTGCCTGCTTGCACTCTTCTTTATATCATCAACATCATCACCTACACTTTCCTCGGGTAAATGCTCTACAGAGGTATGCTTGAACGCATGCATACACACCAGCACATTTCAATACATCTCTTTGTCGACATCTACAATCTACATAATAAAAGAGAGCACATTTTTACGGAAAGTGAATTTGCCGTGTTCATTCATACATAGAAAATACCATCACAAATAAAATCATCAGCAGCATCCGTGCTTGTACCTGCATAAAAATATTAATAAAATAATGTTACAATGCAATAACTTGACTTTAGGCGCTTACTGCTGCTGCTACTGATGTTTAAAAATCTCTTGATAAAAAGCGAAATTCATTTTTTCTATATATTATTCACCAATTTACGTGCTTGTATATTACACTACCTATCAATATCAATAATAGGTTGGTCGACAGTCTGAAACAGCCAACTTGCTAGGTATTCACGGCACATACAACGTTTGCACCTAGCTCACCCAATCCAGACATTCCTCATTTGCGCCCACCTTGTCCAGGTTGTTATGTGTGATAGTAATGCCCACCCGTTTCCATACTTTTAATCCTGGAGAAAATACAAGTTTTTATCGAGTCGTTGGCAGCGTTTTTTGCATATGTGTACCTGCCGTTTCGTTTGTCCAGAACTTGTATGGCATGTTGTGCAAGCACGTTCATGACTTCCAGCAGGGTTTGTATATTTTAAAAACCCATGCAAATCTACGATCCATTTTTTACTATGGTATACACATGTATATTTTGAAGCAAAGTGTTTGTAGCATTAGTATACCTAGTTCACAGGTAATGGCTTGATGCTTGTCAAATCGAACAATAATTGTGGGCAGGTAGAAGAGCTTAAAACATACTTGCCTTGACTTTTGCTGCCCTGTGTCGGTAATGTAGTGGGCATAGCAAAATGTATTTTGGTAGAAGAAACGCGTGTGCACATTACATGTAGCGTGCTTGTGGTTATGATTCATGTCACGTAATAATACATTTAAATCCCGAATCAAAACTTAAAACCAACTAAACTGTATCCATTTGTGAATGCATAGATAGGCAGGTAAGTTGAGGTAAGAAAGAGAAATTGGTTTACATGTATGCATAGTACCTAAACCAATTTTCGTTGATTTTATTCAACTTATCCGTGCCTTTTAAATATGGACATGACAAAGTGGTTGAACTGCAAAACGAGAAATAAAAGTATTGTTATTAATATGCTCACAAGTCTATGCAATTACAAACAGCAGCGTCACGTCATCTTTATCCATACAGTCTAGCAAAAAAAAGTAAACCCGAGCCACGATATTGTGGCATAAAGTGTAATTTAAAAATTGGATGGATATGCGGTTGAGTTTGAGCTACACACCTGCTCACAATGTATTCTAATTTGTAGAGAGCAAGAAGGAGAGAAGACTGAGCAGTTTGGAATTATTATGCGGTGCGGCTGTGGAGATCAGGATGGCGTGGTGGAAGAGAGATGATTTAGGAATGAATGAAGACGACGTGTGTACGTCAATGCAGTGCACAGTGTGCACAAAAGAATTTCAATGGAATATAGACGCGCATATTTACCTACTTGTGCAACTTTAGGCGGAACCATGGTGTTTGGCGTTTGCTCTATTTGTCAAACAAACGGCTAACCAATATAAAGAACGAATTCTGACTGGCGACGACGTTTACTTTCCGTCAAAGTTATGTTTATGTGCACATAAAGTAAAGCATGCGCAGACTTTATATTTCAAAGACAATTTAAACTAAATGAACCGTTGGAAAACATACATAAAAGCAGAGTTGAAAATGTGTTTGTGATAAAAATCGATGAACGGTGTATGTACATGATAACTGCAGTCATGTTATACTTACTTCCCCCGGGGAAAATATGCTAGTTGAAAAGTAGCATCTGAATATTGTTCCATTGTTATTCCAAATTGCTTCCCGATATTGTACTCCAGTAAGAAAACTTCCATGTGATCCATTAAGGACTGTTGGAATTGTTTTTTTTGCAAAAACATCGGGGCTTTGTCTTGCCTATGGCTAAATATGTAGAAACTAGAGCTGTATACCAGACTTGTTTCGTTTTCAATCGTTAGATTTTAAGGTGTCGTTGTCGTCGTCGTTCAGTTGTTATTTTCAATGTCGTTTCTATGTAGCACTCACTGAGCAGGTGTACCTCGGCTAAACGCTTCATTACAAAATGTACAGTGCAAAAAAGTCACTAGTTTTTTGCTAAAGACCACGTAGGTGCATGTGCCTGTTTGACTTTGAAATACACAAAGGTTGAATCTCGGAGCGCCAAGTTTTCTCAATAAAGTAATACGAGGCTCACATTCATCAAAGATCACTTTTATCTGCATACTTTACCTCTCAAAAAAACTTGTGCTTTCCACTCTTTCTGCTTTAGAATGGGTTAATTGAAATGAAAAGAGTTTAAATAAATAAACAATTTCGTATTAGTTTCCAAGGTAGCATGTTTTATGTGTGTAGGAAAGAAATAAAGACAAAGCAATTTTGTAAAGTACTTTTGCACAACACACTGTACTCATGCTTAGAGTATAATATTCTGCACCTACAGCTGCCAAAAAAATGCATTACTGCTGCTGCTGCTGCCATTCATTGTTACTGCGGTCAGTGCGGTCATGGTGGATTTCGTGCATGTCATAGTCCATTATAAACGAAAAATACCAGTCTCTAGTTGGTCTCCATAGGATTGCTGCGGATACAGAATCTAAATCTACTGGCGCTAGTAACCCTTCTCTTAATCTATGTTTATGACTAGACAGAGAAACACACGTTCCGTTCTCTCCTTCCTAAATCTAGTACATTCAAAACAACTGCCTAATTATGGCTGTCCACATATATTTACTTTTTTATTATTATTTTTAGTGCATAATACATTCTGCAAGGTAACATTTCTTCACTACTATCTTCTCATTCTTCTCCACCAAACTATATTCTTTATGGCATTTCATCTGCTCGTTGTGCACATCAAGACATCAAGATACTGGACCTGGCCACGCAACCATGAAATTAAACCTGGTTTTACCGACAAGCATGGCCATATAAAATATTTTTTTGCATACTCTGTGCTGCCGAGTCTGAAAAACATACAAGCGTCTGACAGTTGAGTTTTGAACTGAGAGTCCATGCATGTATAATATTTTAAGTGTTTCTTGTTTGTCAAGTTGCCACATGAGCAATTTATCCCAATTCTAAGAAATATTTTAAAAATATATTTATTTACACAGAAATGAACAGCAATAAGCTATCCTTCACGCGAGTATATCACACACACACACACACAATAACTTTGCCAGTTGAGTAGCTAGCTGGTTTTTTGCACAGACAGACAAATTTAGACTTGCAAGATCTCGAGTAATTTATTGAAATAGTTTTAATAATAATGTCTGCAAAGTGAATATACAAAAAGTGATCTTTACCAGTTTTGCTCTGTCTACATTCCATTCATAAATCTTTTGGTACAAACAACCAAATGGAAAAGCGCTAGTTGTAAAACTAGTGCACAGGTGCAATTTTCTCTTCTTTAAAGCGAACTCGAAAGATTTCTTAAGTCAATCACTTATTTATAGTTATATATTTATTGTATGTATGCGGCTTGGACGTAAAAATGCATGTCGGGAAGATTAGTGCTCAAGATATGAAAAGGGAAAAGAAACACGTGCAACACATGACCGTCTAGTAGAGTTGAAGCCAAAGTACTGGTAAAATGTTTTTGTTAAATTCAATTCTTCTAAATAGCTGATTTGTACTGCCTCACCCGGCAAATACCAAAGTCAGTAGTAAACGTTTGTCAGTTTTATAAACATCATGTTCCACGAAATGCCAGCGGAACTTGATAGGTATATGCACTTGCAAAGTCATGTTGAATTTAACGTATCACACTAAAAGTTTACAGATTGACTACATTGTCAGATGATGCAAATCCCTTTGCACACTAATATAATAATAATAAGTACATTATTCCAAAATTCCTGTAGATGCAAATGCAGTACTAGGTCTGGCATCACTGGCATCTGTTTCAGTGAACGCAAAAGTTTATGACATTTAGTCCAAAGGGTGTCATTTTTTTGGATGAAAAATAAAGGAAATTTAATGACGCTAATTCATATGGCATTTTACTGATTCTTTTCTTCTGGCATGCACTGTGTACTTGAATGCTATTCTTGTTATCGCTATATACTTACTTTTAATGCAGAGATGCATGCACAGTTTCTACCAGAGAAAGATAAGCAGAGCATATAATAACTAGGTTGTGTGTGCTTTTGTTCAGCTTCGTTGTTTGTTCGTTCGTGCACTCCATTTTCTGAAAAGTAAATATACACCAGTACATTGAACAACACACCGTTGCTCTCGAAGCAACGTACTGTGAGCTACATTATCATCATCTAATCCGACAAGCGAAAAATTTTCAACAACGAGAATAATGCAGGCAGAAAATACTCTTGCAGTATGATGACATATGAAATAACTTTTTGAAAAGTTTGAAGTGTTTTCTGTATAAATACTTTGTGCAATTCCTTTCGGATGATAGCAAAACGACATGATATCTGACTATAGGTCTACCTACCTACAACAACGGATTTCATGGGTTTCTTTCCCTAAAAACGTTAATGCCGGTTTAGCAAACCACAATACCATTCTCTTTTTGCACTTATACAAAGGAAAACGGAAGCCACGGTGTGGAATGCTTCGGGTATGCATATTTTCACGAGCGACGTTTCCTCCCGTGTGAAATTTCAAAGCGGGTTTTTAGTTTTTACATCCGAACGTACGTATTACTTTTTAAAGTAATAAGGAAAGTCTCCATCTGTTTGCATTTCTTACATATTATTGCAACTTATATAATTGTAAATGCATAAATATGAACAAAATTTTCACATTTGTATACAAATAATAATAATAATAAACTTGGAAAGCCGCTTGACTCTTTCCATCCATCCGTCTTGTAGATATTTTACTGACAAAGTACTTTTAGCTGGAAAGCATCTTATTTATTTCAAAAAATATAAAACTCCGCTGTTGCTGATGAAATTTCTTTCTAAACGAATGTCAGTTTTCAATTTACAAATATCAAGTTTTATATGACATCCCTTTTGTTAAAAAAAGAAAAGCACTTTTCCTGAACGCTGGAAACGTTATCCTGTTTCAAAGAAGAGGAAAATTTGACAAGGGCAAAGAGATTTTTACATGCACTGGAAATAAATAGAAGAAGGGGCTCTCAGCTTTGGAGAAGTAAAGTAATATACAAAAGGAGAATTTCACCCTGGCGCTTTTCTCGCCGAAGCATCGGGAAGGTTAAAAAGAAGGCATGCAGGTAGTCAGAAAAGCGTACTTGTAGTAGAAAGCAAAGGGAAATGAGAGAGAGAGAGAGAGAGAGAGAGAGAGGAATTCGCATAAAAAATAACTTGAATACTTTTCATACAACCCATCCATTTTTCTCCTCTTTCCATCCATGAACATAAAGTTAAATTAAGAGAGTGAAATACGTAGAAATATGCAAAGTTTTATACAAGGATTATCATAGAAAACTAGAGCACATTCCTCCTCCTTCTCCTCATCACCAACAGCAACATTCGTGTTGGTATAATATATTCCAAAAAAATGAGAAACAACTTGCGGTTTACTTCGACTCAAAACGACTGCCTCATACATATGATTCCATAAACATAATTTTTTTAAAAAAGTAACTCATCACGATGAAGAAAATGGTAACAAATAACATTAAGTATCTACATTTATATATAAACTACATTACATTTACTGCTTTCTCCTTGTGAGCGCTTTTGTGGCCACACAAAAGTAAATAATTTATGTCTGCCTAACTCAAGGCACTCTTGCAGCAACAACAACAGTAAAAGTGAAGTAAAACGCATTTCTTTTGAATTCAGCAATTTTTAACTCATTATTACGCTAAACCAAACACATGGAAGATACATTAAGTCATTATTTTCCCCACTGTCTGCTTTTTATTATTTGCCTACTTTGATATGATGAATGAACGTAATATTTATTTAAAATAATTGAACACGCCAAACTTTTATCCATATTTTACTTGACAAATTCGTTTACATGTTTGACAGAGATTCTCAGGGAGGAAGAAGCAGATAAATAATGCATACGCATTCTTCAAACGAAATGCACTTTTATTTATTTTCAAACACTTTGTACCAACTACCACAACTACATATTATAGTAAGCTATTATATGATGGATCATAAATCGTGATCGTGAAGTATTAGCGGAGATAATTATATACATATTTAGCATAGTGAGTGATGGCAATGTGTCAGATAATTACATGTTGCATAAACCTACACGCTCCTCTCTTCAGCACAACCTCAATTGTTTCACTGTCTCGTTTAGTTTCAAAATTCGAAATTAAATGGGAGTTTATAAAGTACAGCCAAAGGTCTCCACCAGCGCAGCATAGTGTAGGAAATGAAGAGTACAATGACGTTACCATAATGTAATGGCCATTCTCTCGCGTAATATTGAATACATAATGGGAAGACACACTTGTCTTTGCAAAACACTTTTTACAACTTGTCATTTATTTATACTTTTATGGGTCCATTCTTCAACACTATCATTATAATATGTTCATTTCATTTTTGTATTTTAAATGAACGAGCATTATTAAGTACTTCTTTATATGCATAGCTTGTCTTTGAGTAGGTTCAACAGATATGTACTATTCTACACAGGATTTAATTACACGCTAACGCCTGGTGCAAAACAAACAATGTATAACTGTATTTACTTTTTGTTTCTTTTGTCATCAACATAATAATATGGGCTGTTAGAAATGATGATGAAGATGATGATGGGTGGAAGAGAAAAGAACGCCAATATTTCATGATATGAAATTGTAATAATAGCGGTCGTGAGCAGAATAAATTATGAATTTGAAAAATTAACCAAAACATTTGAGAATCATTTTATGTGCTATAGAAAAAAGACTAAAATATATTGCCCCCTCCATTGCAGCTAATTCAAGTGCTTAACATACGGACGTACTGTAATTTTAGGAAACTTGTCATTTTATAATCATTTGTTTTATTACTCATCATTATAGATTGGTTTAGGCTTACTGGCGCTATTATCGTAAGCAGTTGTTCATGTTGTTGTAATGCCTGGGAAAACAACGAGAATATTATCATACCATGTCTAGGACAGATTTAAGAGTATTTTAAAAATTCGCGGAATGTCTGCCTGTGCAGAAATGTTAAATAGATAAAGTACTGAATTGCTAAATAACATGTCTTAACTGATAAAAGCTTTTAACATTCTCTAAATATCACCGCAAAAGTCATAATGATTATTTCAATGGAACTGACTATGTCCTTTCCTCGTATAACCAATGTCATTAGTATCATTGTATCTTTGTTAGCATTTGCATAAAACTGCCAAAAATAGATATACAGAATCTTCATTTAATGGCTTAGTTAATTTGTCAGTTTCACTCTCAAACGTACATACATGAGCAATTAAAATCTAACATAACTGCTGTTTGCTGAAACTGGCGCAGTAAATTTATGCAAGGTAATGTAGTTTAGCAAAGCTATGGGAATACAAACCTGACAAATTTGCATTTCTGTTTTTAAATATACTGTTAATTACATACTTAGAGAATTTGCAACTTTCAATAGATTAAAATTAATCTCACGAAAGTAACTTTTAATTTCTTATCATTTTATCACTTTATTTCTTTATAATTTTAAATTTTAATCACATTCTGTGTCACACGCCTTGAACTTTGTTTTAAAAAATTAACCTTCCATGTCGCTAGTCAACTATGAAGCCAGTCTCTTCACTGAATGAGTCGGCATTCCTTTGCTGATCACATCGTCATAGTGTCTTTCCATCATCAACCAATTTATTCCAGTTTACACACTGATCAGCGCAATTAGCTTAATAAAGAGTGCATTTTTGCAGTTTATTTTACCACACCAATAGTATAAAGTGTAGTTGTTGTGTCCACTTAATTGTGAACACATCTGCGCTAAACAACGTTTTGTGGTGACTCAGTTCAATTTCCATGTATATCATGTCACGTCAAGTGAGGGAGGAAACAAGAGTTTGTAAAAGAGATAACAATATTTTTCATCTTACAGAGAAAGAGAGCGCGAGCAGAAATACATACAACCATGTCTCATAGTTTAATACATTTATTTATCTATTTTGTGTATCGTATGCTTTGCTTAAGCCTTTGTCATTAGTCAATATATCGCAAACAAATTACTAGTACATACAATACTCGAACAAAGAGTGAAGAGTCAATCATATCACTGGATGAAACTAGAAGCAGTATAATATAGTACAAGAATGATGCAGTGTGGTTGTGATAAAATGTTTGAAAGGAAAAAAAACTTTTGGTTAATATTATATACCTATGTATATATAGGTATATATGGAGCTTGCTTCAGCAACATACATTATTATTCACTAGGACGAATGCAAAACACTTCACGTTTTACTTGTCATTCGTTAAACGTGACGCTCAAATAATATCAGCACTATTCTTGTCCAGATAGACAGATTCGTCATCTTCCAAACAAACGCGCATTTTTATCAACGAGTAGCTGCGTCATTTGTTGATGAAATTATGACAATAAAAATATTCTGTATAAATACAAATAAACACACGCACACACATTCAAGCTAATAAAAACAATGTTATTGCTCCAATTTAGGAAAACAAAATGAATCATGCAACAATATAATTCCAAATTTCTAATATAAATTCCTTCAATTTTACAAAATGTTAAGTATACTTACTATACGAAAGGAAACCCAATCTTTAAGTGCTTGGAATTAACTGTTTACTGCAAATTTTGTACAGGCAATATACTAGTATTCTTTCACGACTTACATTTGAATAATGCAATGCAGAGACTGTAAAGTCTGTAAATTTGTAATTAAACGTAATACAAAATTGAACGCAATAAGAAAAAGTGATGGCAGTAAACTTGGTGGCATTTCTAGGATGATGCAATTTTTTATTATCAATGGCGTAGCTTATGACCTCTCTTGTCTGCCACTAACTGATAGACAATGCAGGCATTGTGTTGACTTTATCTTTTGTCAGCGACATACTAACACTCCCTGAAGAGAATAGATGGTTCAAAAGTCGAAATGCGCATAACGCATACTAATGCAATACTTAAAAGCACAAGCGTACATAAAATATACAACTTGGTTAAATATATAAAGTATTAGTATATGTGTGCAACATCATCACAAAAAGCTCACTGGTAAACGTGATATTACTTAGTATTTCACCTGTAGACTGAATAAAGTGAATCCAGTATATTTTTTAAAAAATATCCTATACTCGCCTGGCGACAATATATGCTAGTAGTTTCAAAAGCGCTTATAGCATTCATGAAAACAGTGTGTATTTATTTCTCTGTAATGTAGCTTTTTGAGGATTTGGGGGAATCCCTTTAAACAATAGTAAATGGCAAGTTAAGCCCAAATTACTGAGCAAGCAAACACCTGCTATCATTACGAACTTAATCTAGCCGTTATACCTTCAAATAAAAAAATTTACTCAAAAAGCATAGGTTTAGTGTAAAAGCAATGCATATATTTTAATCCTGTGTGCTGATTGCTGATGCCGCTTACATCTCATCATTTCAGTTTCTTTTGAATGCCTTTGGTTCAGTGTTGAGCTTGTATGTTTAGTAGAATGTGAGACACTTTTCATTGCAACTATGTATCCAAAAAGATTTACCCGACATTGTTTACATCAATCAACAAGTATTTAGTATCGATACAGAGCTGCTGGGTTTCACATTGCATTATTATTACAATTAATTATGTTCAAAAAATTTATATAAAAACACCGCTGTCGTGTAATCATAAATATTCATAAGTATTACTCACACGATATTATGATTGTTGTTGTTATTATTATTATTATGTATCAAACCATTTGTGCAGAAAACTTGGCATGTCGGATAAAAAAGACAATGCGATGTGATCGTGCATATTCCCGTGGAAATTTGCAATACCCATGTGTGTTTTCATCGTTAGCTTAGGTCAGGCCATGGGAAGCGTGGAAAATGCCAAATGCAATGGAATTTCTTTCTGCACTTGCTATTTTTATCAGTAGATTTATTACGGTAACCCTGTGCGTTTTATATACCTTGGAAAACTGCGTTCAATGTCAACAATCACGTAACGTAGCTGAATTAATGTAGCAGCTGAAAATTCGTATAAAAGTCATCTTGAAGTGAAGTATATCCATTAAGTGTAATATAGTGAGTATGCCTATATAGTTTCAATATCGCGTGTGCACTTATAGCGGAAATTCTTATCAGGGTCGTACACTACTTATTTATCAGTTACAGAATCACTGCTGTCCGTGTTCTGGTAAGTTGATGTTGTACGAAATACTGACGAATAAAAATTTATGGGGCAAATGTTGGATAATATGGTAGTATGCCGGCCGGGGGAAATTGAACTTGTGTTTCGCTACTACTCTGCTTCTCTGTACATGTGCGTGTATGTAAGAGAGAGAGAGATAGAGTAGAGTTGTTGCTGCAAGTGATGAATATGACGATAATGATGGGCAAAGGAAATAATATACGACCATTTATTTATATACCTAAATGATGTAATATCAAAGTAAAGTGCCTTTGGTAAAAGCAATAGTAGCAGCAAAGGCCTCTCTGCATTACTACTTGAATGAGAAATTTTCGTATCGTAAAAGTAATGAAAGTTATAATAAAAACGGAATGCTTTTGATTGTGCTTACGTCAGGAAAGGAGCACACATGTAAAAGGTAAATCTGCTTGCTAGATAAGAAAACAAGCCGTCATGTTTAAAAAATTTACTCCAAAGTCACGTCAGAGCACATTCCGTTTGACTTTTCATTTTGCTTTCAAGGGAGATAAAAAAATAGAAAGCGAGTGTAGAGAGAAAGGGAGAGATGATCCAATATAATATGTTTCTCTCTTATGAACATTCATACAAGAATTTTATTTGTTTTTTTTTCGAGATTATTAAATTTTTTTGCTACAAAGAATACGACTACAAAGCAGTGGTAACAGTAGCGTAAAGAAGACTGACAATTTTGTTGTTTTTGAACAACAACAAGACAATAACTAGTTTGCCGTTCTTCCTGCTTGTCGACAAACAGGAAAAAGACACATTCCAGAGACGACGTCTAAAAAGTAAGCAAATAGAAGACATGAATGATATTATGAACTTTGTCATCTAGCCGAATTACACTCTTCCATCTGTCCCTTGCTACGATACGTACCGATTCACTGACTATATGAGAGTCAGATTCTGTGTTCATACGGAAAGAGAACAAAATTTGTAGCTTTTGTGTACTTTCTGGTGGCAGCAGCCTGACTATGACATAACAACACAACGTAACATTATCAACCAACGCAAACAGTCAGGGTAGCAGTACCAAACAAAACCATTGTCTTCCTCTTATTTGCTTCAGTCAAACTTTATGCTTGTCTTGTCATTATTTCCTTTCGGTTCGTTTCACGTGTGTGTGCTCATGTTACACGAAAAATTCAGTGAACTAGCACAGCAAAGTGACAAAGTCAGTTTTTAAACCAATACATGACACGTTTGGGTAGCGAGTGGCCTACAAGTGTCTTGTCCCAACCAAATACATGTACTACTCAATGGAGTTTCAGTAAATCAAGCACATGAAGTCAGTCAGATTAAAATTTACAGTTTCGTCAATCAACGGACAAAGAAGATGGACAGACAAAAGAACTTTGCTAACAAGTAGTTTCGTCACTTGAAAATATATACATAAAAAGGCATTTATACGTTCAAGCTCACTTTTTTTATCTGTCTATCTCTATGTTTCTCTCCATAATGTTATCTCTTTCCTGATAGAAATTGAAAAAAATATGCACATCGCTATCCACACAACCCACATTTCTCCTTCAAGTAATCTTTGCTATTTTTCGAACAAGAAAAAAAAGTTGAAAAGAGAAATGTGTCCAAGGATTGCAAAAAATTGTTATGTAAAAGAAAATTCGCCGTGTATTTTCATATTTTTCGCAAGTTTACATTCTATATATTGCTGTATTTTTTTGTATTCAATGTACGTGTACGTAGGTATGTATATATGAAAGGTCCACACTCGTCTTTGTAGTCTTCTTTTGCCTTACAAATATGTGACAGTCTTCTATATAGTATGATAAAAATGACTTGCCATAAGATAACACGAAATGAGTATTATTGAGAGGATGAGAGAGAAAGGCCAACTTTTGCTTTCTTAGCTCGTCGTCCATTATTGAAACTTGCTTGCATAAATGGTGATCACGATTATTTTTTTTCCTTTTCTTTGGTTTAGGATTTTCTTCATGTTTCGATCAAACACGTAACCAGCAAGTCTATACCCAAGTTGCTAGGCTACTAGCATCCTCCATTTAAGGAGAAATTCGCACATGTATGTATGTACGTAGTAAACACAAAGATAGATAGATAGATGAAATGAATAGACGACTACTTACACATACATACCACTTGGATTGAATGCTTAATAGTGCCGTTTTCATCCTACTTCTTCTCAGAGAAAAGAGAAAATATAGTGCCTTCTTTTTACCCCACTCATCTCATCTTTTTTTTCTCGCTCCCATTCTTTCTCTCCTTCCTTATTTCCGATCCCTTCATCTACAAAAATGTCGCAAAAAATCGTGAGTACAGAGTGGAGTGGTAAACCAATAGTACAACCACACACACACAAACAGAGAGAGAGTGTCACGACATGATCTCGACATACATACAAGGGGAAAATACAAGTTTTCCTCCAAAGTGTTTTCGTTACTTGATAGCATATTTGTATACACTTTCGAAAAAAACATACATATGAAAAATGTTTACTAGTTCACTCGCTCACAAAAAATGCTCCCGATATTATATCCTTTATTTTTGTTCCTTACAATTTCATAGTAATATGTCTTTCTTAACTGTATGTCTCTACCTAGCCAATACTCATATTACTCTCTGCTACTTCACATCTTTTCTTATAAATATATAACGTTCAGATACGTTCATGCTGCTGCAAAGTAAAGACTTTTACTTGATAGCCTTCCTCCTGGCATCCAAGTAATATCTATCTTGTCTCTCTCTCTCTCTCTTTCCTTGTTTTGTTACGTGATCTTACAGTGGGTGAGCTGAGCTGCTCCATGTTTCTTCCAGTGGTAGTGAGCTCTCAGTTTTGAAACTTGGATACCTAAGCACTTTGCTGCCACTAGAGTGCTGCCATGCTTGTCTTTTGCGAAAAAGAAGACCTAACTTTTGTTTTCTTGTGCTGTGGAACGCTGATCCAAAACAACTTGCTATTTCCACGTATGTATGTATGTATGAACGAACACACATCTCGCTTACAATATATTTTCCCCTGTTTCTGTTTGTATAGTACAGCTTATTTTAAACATTACGAAATTTCTCCTAGTAAAAAACGACGCCAATTCACTTTGCTTTTTTAGCCATTTCAAAACCGGTTACGTATTTACTTGCTATATACTAGTTATAGTGTAGTAAAATGTAAAACCACTGGATAAAAAAAACTGAGTGAAGAAGAATTTCCAAGAAAATGAACTCAAATTAAGGGAAAATAGACAGCAGATGACAACATATAGTATCATTATCATCATTCCCTTCCATACATGGGAGATAAACCAACATCAGCATTTACAATCGCCATCTCCACCACCACTACCAAGTAGGTTGTTTATGCACCTTCACACTCGTTCAGAGCCTCTTCTCTACTCTTGTCTTACTGCTTTCCAAGTACATGTCTTAGAAAATAGTAAGACAAGTAGTAAGTTTTAAGTGTTCCATTTGCTGTCTTCAAAAAACTTGAAAGCGAAAACAAGACGAGGCAAAGAAGAAAAAAAATCACTTTTGATGATGCTTTTTGCTTTACATTTTTATACAAACATACGATTCCTATAAATTCTGGTTAGAAGCGCAATCCGCTTACTGTACAAATTTTTATACCTACGTGGTATGTGTGTAGGCATGGACAAAAATGTTTTTTGCTCCATGTATGCATCTGTCTCTGAATTTTAAAGCCACATTCCTTCTCCAAAAAGTAGAGTGGCTACTTGTATTTAAGCAGCAGCAAGGGAAAAAGTGGTGTAGTAGAAAGACGGTGATGCTGAGGAGGCGTCCTATTCCATTCGTGAAACATTTTGCTTTACCAGCAAAAGAAATGGGATCGTTGATCCTAATGCTGCAGGAATGCCTTGTAAAAATCCACCACCTACGAAGGGTTGCATCTATCTCAACACACACTCACACAACCATATATATTAGGTTTTGCTACAAACCTCTACCTTCACAGATAGACGGATATTATGTACACTTATTTACCTCTTTGTATTACAAACTACAGGTTGAACAGCTTTGTACATATATAGGCTTTCATCTTCACAGATTTCATCCTGTTTTACGCTTTCTTGAGTATAATGAGCAGAAATAGGTGTAGCATGTATTTAACATATTGCATCTTTCTCCTTGACTGTTACGTACAGGCGATATGATGTCGACGATACTGCTCCTTGCACTATCATCACATTATGCTACTACTACTATGCTGCTGCTACTGCTGTTATTTTTTCTCCGAGGGCGATCATGTTGATGATTCCGATGGGTGTTAAAAGGGCGATATAAATGTGTGAGTGGCACGATGAAGGAAGAAAAATAATCTCATTCAACTCCTTACCTTTCCTTTCTTCTCTCTCTCTCTTTCTCTCTTTTCTCTTCTTTCTTCCTTCTTTTCTTCTTTTTTTGATGATGAAAATTGAGTTTGGAATAAAGAGTCTGTCGAGAATTTCTCCAAAATTGGGCACGCTTCTGATGTTGTTCAAACGAGTGTAATTTGGAACAGTAGACGGGTAGGTAAATGCATTTTGTATTCTCAGAAATTGATCTATTCTCGTGCATAGTGTGATCATAAGCAGTTGGGAATTTCTGCAAAAGATGAAGAGAAATAGCAGAGGCAAGAAAACAGGCAAAAAGAGGAAAAAGTCCCGAAGGGAAAAAGAAATAGAGGAGAAGGAAATCATAATTATTTTCTTAATTACACTTCATCACAGCATTCATCATCAATAGCAGCAGACAGCACGAAAGAAAAGTAAACAACAAAGAGCATAAAAAAGCAAGCTTTTGCGATAGCAGCAGCAGCAGCACTCTCTACGTACTTACTTCTCCTTCTCATTCTTACTACAGAATTATTTTTCCACTGGCAGTCTTTTTTTTCTTTCTGGAAAATATAAAAGTATGTACATTTCTCTGCTGTTTTATGCATTCATTGGACTATCATTATATTATACCAGAACGTAATTAAATACTACACTGGCAATGAGTAAGCGATATTTAAGTGCATACTAGTACTAGTACTACTAATACTATGAGCAAACCATGTATACAAAGTTCTGTCCTGCTTCTCATTAACATCCTTTGCATTGTCATTGAGAAAAAAACATGCTAATGAAAACAGGAATTTGCTAGTTTTTTTGACAACCATATAGGTTTAAATAAGAAGTATTCTTTTATAGTTTTAATTATATTTTTTGAGCAGAGGATGCCAAACATTTTCCACAGTAGTTGCCTATTCTTGTTGTTTATTCTATTATGTTAATAATGCAGCCTCTTTTTTCTCTCTGGATAAACTGCACAGTGCGCATGTTGAAGACGAGTTTTTTTGTTTTCAAAAGCGTGCATATGTTCTTAGAATTTCCCTTTTATGTTTGAGATGACATGCATGCTTTTTTTGTATTTAATGGGGAAAAAATGCTCTAGTCGTTTCAAAAATTTCAAATGGAATTGTAATGCAAATACATATCATAATAATAATAATATGCGTACTTGAGTCAAACTTGAGTAGGTAATCTTGCGCTTTTCCACTTAAGACTAGAGTCTCCTCAAACAAGAAAAAATTGTGAGTTAAGTAAATTAAGTTTAGCGGTGAGTAAATAAGTTGGTAAAAGTCGTACAAGTAATTTCTCGGCTCATTTCCTCCAATTCAGTCACATTCAAAATGTATTCTTTCAACGATACACGCTCTTCTCTCACTTAGGAAGGCTGCGTTTTCAGTGCTACTAATAAAGGGCTCATAGTCGGAGCAGCAGCATTTCTATTTCACGTAGGATTCATGTCAAAAATCCGGAAAACCAAAAATCCGGAGTGACAAAAATCCGGAAAGTACAAAAATCCGGAATCCAATAATCCGGA
>JAHZMT010002433.1:0-13001 GCA_027743785.1 Sinhomidia bicolor
TAAATTTGTTTATGGTGAGGGTGGACAATTATTATTATTAACAATTTGTATTAAATATTAAAAATATGATTGCAATTAATATTTTTTCTGGTGTGTAAAACGTGGTTTACGCTCAAGTATAATGGGCAGTTGTGGTCATTAGTGTGTGGCGTGATTTTGACAACAATGGATAATAATAACGTTTACTACGGCATTGTTGACGGTTATTATGGCATTGATAGATAATGAAAGATGATGTAGATTGCGACAGCATTTTCTACAAAGGGGTTCGGAAGTTTGTAAAAAAAACGACTGGAAAAGGTACATAACAAGCAATTGTATGAAAATGGTAGATCTATCTAGTTTCAGACAGAAGAAAGGAATAGAATAATATGAGCAGGCAATAGTAAACTTATTCAATGCACGCACTGTCTGCAGCAGCAGCTTCAATTACAAAAAAAACAGACTAGCATATAGTCAGGGAATAACAGATAGCAAAAAGTATTTTTTCAGTCCATTAGTAAAGGGTTCCACCCACACCATTCTTCCATTTTGGACAGTTTCACACATTCCTTTCTCCCTGACTAAAAAGGGAGGTGAAAGTAGAATATACATACATATACGCCGTGAAATATTGGCGGGTTCGCATGACTCGACTGTTTAACAAAAAAAAGCAAATGGAATGCGTATGACGATAATTTATTTATTTTTTGAATACTCTTTTTTTATTATTATCTCTTTCAATGTGTATTTTTTCTCGTAGGCACACGGACGGAAATGTTGGGTGAACTATTGAATAGAAAATAATGTAAATGGTTCATTTACTGAGAGAGAGAGAGAGAAAAAAACAACTTTACTCATTCTTTTTTTTATCTTTAGTGTTCTGTGAGGGCGGAGATCAATGAACATTTTTTTAAATGATAAATTACAAATGGCTATTTAGATAATAAACAGATTGGTTTGCAGCTTCCTGGGATGTGGCATAGAAAAGGCGTATGAATAGGTAGATGATAGTGTTCTATTATGTATACTGAAAAAGTATTTTGTTCGATTTTTGTCAATAATAGAATAGTCGGTTGGTTAGCTCAGTGTGATGATCTGATTCCCATTTGCATTTGCGTAATCATTTTAATGCAGTAAACGTTTTTTGTTAAACTATTTTTATTTCGCAGCCAACCAACAATAATGAAATAAAAAGAAGAAAACCCGTTGGAGAGATGTGCCATAGTATCCCCCAAAAAATACAAATTGTGGTTAGGTAGTTGAATAGTCATATAAACTTCATTTATGTTATCTCTACACAAATAATCGGGTTTATATTATACCTATGTCACATAATAAAACGAGAGAAATAAATGGAGTGATCATACTGAGAGATGCCAACGGTTTCTTCAAAACCGTGAAGCGTGATACATAAATATTTATTGATAGAGACATTTAATTATATTTATTTAATTTGAGCCTAACGTGGTGGTCCCTTTCAAAAAAAATAATGTTGAATGTCGAGACAAATGAATAGACGCTGTGGTTTCAACAGTTTTTGGTAAAGACACTTTATATAGACGTACAAAAATGTTATGCAATATCTACCTTTTTATGTGTCTGACCATGACTAAAAATAAAAACTTAATAATAAGCTATAGTAATAATGTTATAATTTATAGGCATGCGTATGTTTACGTTTATACAATAAGGTAATAATTTAAAAGTAGATAAATAAATAGTCTATAATGCTGGATGGTGATGACAAGTGGGTTTATAATTAAGAGTTTTATATAGGTTGTGTGTGATAATGAAGCTCAAAATAAATTTAGATTTATAATTTTAGATGAGTTAAAACTAAACAACAGCGGATAATTTCCAGAAGCATATTCTTATTAAACAACTTTGTCAAAAAGTGGAATTTATGTTGTTATTCAAAAAAATCTAAACTTAATTTACTTCATAAGGAAGAAATTCATTTCCTATCAATCTGAATGTATAGTCGATAGTCGATGTCTATAAATTTGGTAATGTAAACTGGGTGGCAACTCAAAACTTCATGAATGAATACCTATATTTCTTCATAAACATTTTTAGATGAATGCCGTGAGCCTTCTGTTCATTGTTGCTAAGGCTGAATGTAATTCAAAAGACTTGCACAAAGACAATAGAGTACGACGAGTACATACAGAGAGAGCTGCCGAGCCGATGATAAAAAAGCGTTAAAAAATAATGAACTTCAAGTGTCGAGAGGTCGTGGCTGTTGCTTAAAACAAAAAAAATCTAAAATAATCTATGGGATAAATGGATTGAAAACTCAAAAAGTAGATCAAGAGTGAAATATAAAACCAAACTTTTTTTTGTTTTTTTTATACTCCAAACACTCATGCATCACGCTGACACATAGAATTCAAAACCAAACCAAGCCGATGATGATAATGCCGTCGTCGTCGTCACCTCCCTGTTGTCGACTCAACAACCAAAAGCAAGCTCACTACACACACGCATCATTATATTCCAAACAAAATGCCTACTTTAAAAATAATTGTATTAGCTAACACAACAGCCAAAAAAAGTTTTTTTTTTAAACCGGTAAGCTTCCAACTATTTAAAAGCGTACGCTTTGATGCTTTGTTTTTTTAAAATAAAAAACCATTCTGTCTCTCTCTTTCAAGTTTTATATAATAAAACACAAAATCAGTAGGGAATCAAATCACAAACAGAAGAACAGACCAACCAGGCACAAGTTAGTTTGGTTTGCATTTTTTTTCTGACTGTGTGTAGTATTCTAGGCACACAGGAGTAGTGGCACACTTGGATTTTTTTTCTAAGGGTAGAAAAAGATCAGAGAGTGAGATGAAGAGAAGGAAAGTGTTCATCATCTCATGGGGTTGTATTTAATGCAGATTACATGATGCTGAGAGTGTAATAGCCCTCAAGTACAATGCTGGGTGCGTAAACTAACTACCAACTATAGAGAATGAGCCGTAGTGCCGTAGGTACACTTACTTACTACCCGTACACGACAGGGATGTAAACAAAAGTAAAAAAAATCAACATTTAAAGCTATTCAGCAGTTAGCAGCTAGCAGCAGCAGCAGACATCAGTACAACACACAACAACGTTATATTGACAATGGACAATTGCAAGTGATTCACATCAGCAGCATCGTTATCATCATCATCATCATCAGCTTTTTTTTATACTCCTGAGCTCCCATACATTTCAACATTCATCCACTTGCACACCACAATAAAATGCCAAAATAGAAGGGGAATAAATGTCAGACTTGAAAAAAGCGGCTGTGTGACCATATAACTTGTTGTATTGAATGTGGGTACTTTAGATAATCATATCATATCATATGTGCGCATTACGTACATACACACTCTATACTCTCTCTACACACACATCTTTCTATTGTTGATTTATCAAATTCATGGAGAGCAAGTCAATACACGGATTTCTCACAATGACGTCTCCTCATCATTCCATGTTATTATTATTATTATTATTAATCGTAATCATAATTTCAGTTTATACTTTTTGGTTCCGTTTCTGTCTTGTATCGACCGGTAGGAGAGGAGAGGACGACAGAACAGGACGGACGATGATGAATAAAAATGTGTTTTCAATTTCTTTCTCACGTATCGTATCGTTTAAATCAGGGCAACATACTGTACTCTGCACTGTACATACACTGGATAATAATATATATACTTGTTCGGCTATTGTGTGCAATGAATTTTCAATAAATGAATCAACATTATTTCTTTTTATTCATAACACCATGCAATATGCCATCATCATCGTCGTCGTCATCAAAGTTATTATTTTGCGTTTTCAATGTGACCATACAAAATCCTATACGTTTATAACGTTGCTTGTAGTGGTGGTGGTTGTTGCAAGGTTTAATATTTTTTTTCTCGGGGAGCTGAAAATGAGGGATATGCGGATGACGTGACGGAGTGGTACATGCACTCGGCAATGATTATATGGCTTGATACAATTATTACTATTATTATTATTACAGAAGAACATCACAAGGTCTCATCGTTCCGTTTCTCCGTCTGTTCTGATAAGTAAATAGAGGAGCCCGTAATGTTAATGTTCTCAGTGAAATGCCCGTTTAGTGCATTTTATGCAGTTGACGCTTTCGTGCAGAAACTTGAAACACGGCACGCGTTTCTAGACTGTAAAATGCATCATAACAAAATTATGATTATTTCGGTATAAACTCTGCTATCACATACGCAATACATGCATGTAATACAATATCATACAAATTCATATGGAGCGTGTGTGTGTAGTGTGTACTACTATTGTACAGGAAATTCTTGCCGTTGTGTTCAATAAAATAAATTACTTTACGAATACTTTACTCGTCTTTTCATCGAGGAAAGGAACCCTGCTTTCCTCCACAGACTTTTAAAAAAAAGAGAGAGTGCTCCAAATTGTTGACAATGTTATTGTTTCCCCACTGTAGTATGTAGGTATACTATAAATGCAGCTGAAAAAACGAAAACGCACGCGTGGTGGATATTATTTTTATTTTTTTGTTTTTACTTTTCCCAACGCACAAACGACCATTTTCTCTTGCGGAATAGCAACATTTTATCATCATTTTCCGTAAACTTTGCTGAAAAATTTAATTGACAAGTTGGTACATATTGCATGACTTTTACACACCCAATATTTACCAATAACTGAATCTAAAATGTGTAATATGCTTTGTCTCTCATTGTGCTCAGCTCAATCACAACTGCCATAAATAATGATCCATTTGGAGGAGGAAAAGAGGCATTTTATTATACGCACGCATTCTACTGATTGTGTGCGGCAACGCAGTTTTAGCTACTGGATAAAAAAAGCTCTAGCTTTACGTTAGCTATCATGGCTTTACTTACTATTTACTCAATGGTGTATAAAATCACTTTTGCCATATTTTTTTTCCAATGCATACTAAAATATCTCTGTATCATCAAACGTGTCTCTCTTGCATGTGCATATATATTACGATTTGAGTTTTTGTTTGATAATATAACAATTCAATTTTCCCATTTAATATTTACATTACACAAGGCTAAATCGCTTTTCAATTCAATACAAAATACTGTAAACCGCCGTCATTTATACAAAAAGGGCACTACTCTTACTACACGGGTCGCGGGTGTAGGGAAAAAAAGAGGGAGATTTATTTTTTTTGTAAGTCTACCTTCCTCTCCATCACAATCATCAATACCCTCTCTCTCCAGAGTAAACCTAAACTGCTATCTAAATATACAGAGCTCTATACCAGCTACCCGCTTTTGTCATGTAATTCCCATGTAATATTCATTTGATTTAAGTTTAAATGGAAAAAAGGCAGACGGAAAATAGGTGTTTGTAAAAGTGTCATCATTATATTACGTACGACGACGGGAAAGTGGATTCAGCCTTTTCTTCCTTCCGTTCAACTTCCTGGTTGGTGTGTGTATATATTTTTTCCTTTCTTTTTTTATTTATGCATTTTCTCGCCGTCATTGTCATCATCATCATCATCATCGTACTCGTCGTCATCATAAATGTATAGGTTTACTTTTCTAAACTACCACCACCACCACCGGCACAACGAATTACTACTATTACACAGGCTGCTGCATTGTATTAATGTGCTCAATCAAGCAGTTTCCCCTGAATACTCAATGTAATTACGAGCGGATAAATGTATAATGACCTTCATAGGGACGCCACCACCACCACCAAGTTTTCTCTGACTTATTATTAGTTTGTGTGTTGCACACAGAGAAGAAGAATAGAGAGGTGCGTGAACGGTAATATTGTAAAAGGCAAGATTGGATCTAGCTCGAAAGCAATAAATAATCATATTTTCGTGAGAGTAATCGGTATAACGGCAGGTTTACACCGAATTCCAGGCAAGCAAACATACGACATGTATGCCTAGTAATAATAATAATACTTGTGCATTTTATGCGTAGGTGAACGCACAAAAGCAAACTATGCGACGACGATGCTTCACATTATTCGTTATTTTTTTTCATTTATTGCTTTATCTTGAAGTGTTTCAAAAAAATTATATAAAGTATTCAGTATTCCTCCTTCTTTTGTTACAAGAACTGGTGGAGACGATTGCCGGTTGTGTGGTAAAAGTGGTGTGTTTGAATTGAAAATAGGACGCTTGGCACCACCAACACCACCACCACGAAATTTTAACTGAAACTTTGAATAATAACAGGGAAAAATGGAAATGGCTGTTATTGCATCTAATCGCCAGGCTTTATTAGTTTATGATGAGGAGAGGCAGAGAGAGAGAGAGAGGAAGAAGTTGAATTTTGTTCTTGCAAGAATTTATTCAAGCAAACTCAAAGGGGAACCATGTCTAATAATTTTGAGCCATTGCACTACTGCATTTTCATTACTTCCCATGAGGCTTCCAGTGGGAAAATGTGTGTTGTGTGATGGGAGAGTGTGCACACGCATAATATTCTTAGAAGCAAAGCGGCAAGTGTATACATACGTCTGTATATTTGTTCTAATGTAAAATCAGGGGATGATGATATGATGGGACGATGGAGGTGTTCAATTCAGTCAGTGTACACACAACAATAATAATATATTTTATATAGCAAACATAATCAAACATCATCACAATCACCAAAATGGGAATAGAGTCAAAGGACCCAACTCTAGCTAGCTAAAAAAATAAGGTCTCAGCTCCTCACTCTGCTTCTCTCAGCTCTCAGCAGCGCGCAAGCAGAAGGAAAAAAACTTCTTTTCTGATGATATTTCTTCTTGTGAAAGTAACAGTAACATTGGCTCGGCTGCTGTAAAATAATAATAATAATAATAATGCAAAAGACTTCTGTTGTGGTTGGTTGTAGCCGTAGCAGTCGCTGAATGGGCCACATGCAGAAAACCACAGGGGAATGATGAGAATGCAATTTAATATTATTACATCATTGCATACGTATGACTACCATTACAACACATTTGAACAAGTGAGTCTTCTTCAACTTTGCTTTCTACATCAGCTCACTTGTATGCAAACACAGAGATCACCACACGGCTTCCAGGAACATGATGATGATGATGATGCTGATAATAATAATAAGAGTATATATAACATCTTATATTATACATGTGAATATTATTTATACTCAAGAATACAATAGTTTATATTTTACGAATACTATCAACTTTTATGCTTTTGTTTTGCGTTTTTAGTTGGGCTGCTCTTGTGTAGTCGTAGTCGCCGATCCAATATAGGTATACATTTTCAAAAGTGGGTAGTGCAGTTCGGGAAAATAGGCATGAGATGATGCACACTCATGAGTAAACGCTTTGTGAATATTGTGTGGCTGGCTCAACAACAGACAGCAGAAAGCTTCTGAATAGAAAGTAAGTAAGTAGACGAAATTGAAATTCTGAACTTTTTTTTAACATCATATTTTACTACTACTACTGCATTTTACTTGCATGTGCATACCAAGTTGTTGTTGTTACTGTTCCCGAAAAACTTGCTATTTTAAAGTAATATCTAATGGGGTGAAGACGACGAGAGAGAGAGAGAAAATTTGGATTCAACAATGACGAATGAAGCCAAAAGATATGAATATTCTACGATGACGACGACGACGACGATGATGGTGCTTTGAATCACGATATGATGATGATGATGATGGGGTATGGCGATGATGATAATGATGAATATTATTATTACGTTATGAAATTATTATGCGATGCATCTTCTTCACCCTTCTTTTGAATTACTGCAATAATACAACCCATTTTATTGAATCTCGCAAAGCTTAAAACTCACATTATCTTTTTCCTCCTTTTCTCTACGAGAATACACACACTTTGCACTTGGCTTGGCCAACCAAACTACTAACTACTACTACACGTTTAAAGAAAGGGAAACCAGCAGTAGCACGTCGTCGTCAAGTGTAAACGGCATTCTAATCATTATTTTATGTTCTGTGTGCAATTGTTTTTCTAATCTGAAGATTATACAGGAGTGTAATCGTCCGAGGAGTGGAGAAGGGGTAAAATATTAGAAAAAGAGAAGAAGAACAAGAGGATATCATCATGATGATGAAGCTGACCTTGACTCATCGCTTGTTGTTACACAGGAGAGCAAAAAGAAGTAGGGATAGTTTTCGGTCGTTGTCTTAACTTTTTTTTATATAACAGCAGCAAAACCAATGCATAATAAATTTTATATGCGTGTATATACCTATACAATTTACGCGTATCCGGATTATGCACTATTATGAAAACCGTCACAGCATGCAATATTTATCTGTGCGTGTTCAAGAATACTAGAAAGACTGACTGAGTATATTTTTTTTCTTTCGACGTAATTTAAAAACTAAAATTGTGGAAATACAAAATTCCACCAAGGGAGCATTTTTTTTCAAAGGTTGGGGTTGGTGAGTTGAGACTTTGTTTACTGTTTAGGGTTGACTTTTTTTTTCTTCTTCTTCTTACGATCCGTTTACTCAACTAACACAGCAGTAATTTACCTATGTATTATATCACTCTTCTACTCCATCCCTCCACCACCAAAAGCTTCCAAAATGCCCGAGAAAAAAAACACAAGTCTTAGCTTACTCAAGCAAACCACACAATTTGTGTGTTTCCCTATTTTCTTGTGAAATATCCTCCCTATTTAAGTCGAATTTAAATGTTTTATGGATGGGGTGATCTGTGGCTATAAATCCCTTGGCTATCAGCATGAACCATTGCTTTCTTTCTTTTGGTTGCATTGCATACTTACAAGCGTGTATAAATAAAATGTAACATGTTATGAGAACTATAAATGCAACAAAGATAAAGATTTTTTTTCTCTCTTGAAGACAAGTCATCATCAGTTATAACCCTCTTCTTCTCCTCCTCAGCAGCAGCAGCAACAGCAGTAGTCAACCACAATTTGAAATTCATAGGGTTGAAGTTGATATGGATCCATCGTGAAATAGCAGCAGCAGCAGCATTTAGTAAAAAAAAAGTACACAAGTAGCAAAGTTATAGAGGTACAACTGGGGGAAATAAATGAAAGCAATATTATGCCATAAAAAGTTTGAGAGAAAAAAGGGTAAAAGTAAAACTGAATATTATCCCTTAAAAAACAAACTTAATGCCTATATATATCTTCAACTGCACTACTACTCTTTCACTAGTGCCGTACGTCTGTTTGTTTCCGTAAAAAAAAGAAACTGTGTAACTGTCCTCCCTTTATGCAGCAGCAGCCGCACTTTTTTTAAATATACTGTTTACTTACTCATACCTAAGAAAGCGGAAAAAGTATTATTTTTTTCGGTAATTTCCTCTTGACAGTCAACATGAACCCAAACTATTAGGAAGCCAGCAACATTAACAAAATAAACTGTATTCTCTGCTTGGTATATAGACTCATTCACTTTGTTCTGTAATTTACAAACTTTTTTTTATCATGAAATAGTAAAATAGAAGGAAGAAGGAAATTTTTTTTTGCTTATCTGTCCGTGTAATCTTTGTCATCTCTCTGTTTTTTGTGTTGTTCCCTCTGTTCAGTTGCAACAAACTTGCATGTAGCTTTCATCCTTTTTTTATTTATTAAACGCAAGATTCGATCCCGAATCCCGGTGGTGGTGCATTGATGCAGCAGACAGACGATAGTAGTAGTAGTAGTAAAACGGTAAAGAAGTGAAGGCCATTTCTTTCCGGTTTACTTGCTGCTGAGTCTCAAAGAAAACGATTATTGCAACCTTGAATTGTCGATTTTATTGTTATGCAAGTTGGGGAGTTAGTTGCTGTACGCACGCAGCAGTAGCAGTAGTAGAATAAAGGAAACCGATGCATGTTTTATTATTGTTGTTATTTGAAACGTAAAATGGCAATTCTATTTTCTTAGAAAATGTTTATTATTTCTGCTGCTGCTGCGCTTCTACTCAAACAAAGCATTGTACTAGTAGTAGTAGTGGCCAAAAAACTAACAAAGGAGTGTCTTTATCTACCTGACAGAAATGTTGCCACTGCATGAAAAGTTGGGGAGATGAAATGAAACATCAAGAAATTCGATTTTGTGTGTATAAAATGGAGTTATAGGTATGTAGTGCGTAAGCATCATATAATACAAACGCAATAATAACAACCAAAAGATTATTATTATTACTGTTTGCTTGGACAGGCTGATAAAATTTCAGCATTTAAAATAAAGCATACCATCATCATCCTCCCCTAAAATCCTAGTTTCAGCGTAATAATAATAATAATAATAACAAAATATCATTCTTATTTATAAATTGAGTCTATTGTTCTTCACAAGAAGGACGCCGTGAGATTTCGGCACAACGAGCTTTAAACAATAATGAAAAGGCATGACTGTTGTTGTGATGATGATAATAATAATTATTATTATTAAGATTTGCATTGTGTTCTTGTTAGAGAACAAACAGCTAGAGAGAGAACAACGCAACGGTTGACGACTCGACTGTACATACCCAACAAAAAGAGAGGGAGGAGGGTGTGTTTCCTCCACTAAAACTCTAAAAAAACGTGTTGTAGTTAGCTGTGTTTTTTTCTGTTATGATGATAATGATGATGATTTTCGCCTATATTTTCATAAGCATAATGTGTAGATTAAAGAAAAACAGTAGTAGTAGTAGTAGTTGTCGGTAATAATAATAATAATAATGCAGCAGAGAGTATATAAAGTTTAGTACAGTTTTGTGATTTTTTTTAGAGGTGAAGCAAAAACAAGAGAGTCTCAAAATAAAGAGTATTAAAAAAATAACCAAGTCACCAACTAAACTAGATAGAATGCGGACTGCAGATAACAGATTCGTTATTAGTTCACGATTCCCTTTCCCTTTTGTTTTGACTTTTAAGATGATGATGATGATGATGATGATGATGACGATGATGACGATCATCATCATGCATGCCTCTCGGCTGCCAACTAACCACCATTTTTTGATTTAGCAATCAAATCTGAGATAAATTTCCTCCAAGACAATTTCAATTTCACAGTCATTGTTGTTGTTACTGTTGCTCTATTCTACTAGCACTAGCACTGAAGAATGTGCCATGCATACCTATAAACAAAAAATTTCGTAAGATGCAAAGCAAAGTTTTAAGCGAGAATCGGAGATGGACGTAATGTTATGTCTTATTAAGTTTGCCGTCAACTCATTCACTCACAACACAACAAAACCGTTTGTTCTTTACCTGTAAATACACACCAGCCAGTCCGTTGGCCGTTGTGGAAAAAAGATCGTTTTTGTGTATCACATCACATCTCTTATTTTTGTGTTTGCTGCTAGCCTTAGGTGCCTCCCAACTCTCTCTCTCTCTCCCAATCCATCTCGTCGACGCATTAACACTGCTGCTACATCAATCGCCGTTAGCGATACAAATGTCTTGAGAACAAGAAAATAAATAAGAAAATGATATATGCTCGTATGCACTAATGTGAAATAACGACATGAAAAATCGGAACAGGAGTTAGTTGATAGTAATTTCATTTTCTTCGTTGTTGTTGTCTGTGTTGATGCGTATTGCGCTGCATTGTTGTCTGTGATTACTGTGAATATCAGGCAAGGATAGATCCCTTTGTATAAAAAAGGCACGGTATAAAAAATGAACAGAGAGAGAGACAAGACTCAAGACCTCTTTATTGAGATTGAAATGGCCCGTCGTCCATACACTACTACACCAGTAAATTATATAATCCTTTTTCTGTCATTGCACAATTATACGTAACAACCAAATCGAATCAAACAAAACTGTTTATCTGTCTGGTTTAATGTGCAACATACACACATCGTCGTTCATCGTACTACTACTACTACACACACACACGCATGCATCCACATTAATAAAATTATGTGAAACCCAAAATGATTTATCATCTCTAACTTGACAATCTGGTTTTGTGGGCCATTAGGGTTGATAATAAAATCAACGGCCAGTATATCATGTTTTGGGACGACGATGCGATATGTACGTAACGTAACATTATTATGTACAGTGAAATATGAAAAAAATCATATTCATGAGTTTTTTTTTCTCCTTCTACAATAGTTTATACTATACAGGCCCGTGGCAAGGGCATACGTGAAGGTAGCACAATGAAAGAAGAGAGAAAAAAAGTCATCATTTTCAATGTAACTTGTGTACTAGCCTGCATGGCCTGCACATTTTTTTCCCTTTTTGCCTTCGTATCCGTATTAACATTGCAGTACAGTGTTTTTTTACAAATGTGCGTATCTTCTTCAGCAGAGTGCGACCGACACTGGTTCCTCCGTATGAAATATTACTATTACTACATTATTCAGAAAACCAGCCGGAACCTATTTGCTGGAAAAATTGTAGAAAAAAAATCCGGCATTTTACATTCATGTTAACCCCATCCTTGTCTATATCGTCGTTGTCTTCATAATATTATCATCATCAAAGAGAGAGAGATAGAAGTAATAACAATGTCATGATATACTTTTTCCCCTTTTTTAACCCCTTTTTGATATTGTTCCATTCGTGGTCGTACGCCATGATACGTAAATATAATGAAAATAAAAATTCGGTTGAAAGAGAAAACCCAACTCTTCACTCAAGCAGTGCAGCGGTAGTAGCAGAGAAGCAGCTTTTTTGTAAATGTATGTAGTCATGCATAAATAACACCATTTTACTTTTTTTTATCCGCCAGGCCCAAGTGTTCTACGTGGGCTGTGTATATATATAACAAGAAGCCTTGTTTGACACAAAATGTCTCGCTACTGGCTTTGCACTGGATTGGATTAGACAGTAACTTATGCGGATTGCATATTATGCACTTCCTCTTTTTTTTCAAGCTGAAACGGGTGTCGTCGTCGTTGAGAAGAGAGTGCCGTGTATTTAGGTTTATTATCAATGAATGAAAGGGTTTCACTACTACTACTCCAATTTGATGGATAACAGTGGTCTGCTCTGACATTTTCTTTTTGTGGGCACATCCGTACACTCACATAATATTTTTTTTTTCAAGATTAGGTACACCTTTTTGAGCTGGTGTTTTTGCTTTC